>PVJD01003604.1:0-158749 GCA_004026545.1 Mormoops blainvillei
TACAAATAAAGATAAAAGCAGAAATTAGTGAGCACATGAAAACAGAATTAATAAATGAATTCAAGATCTATTTCTTTAAACATAACAAAAATCATGACAAGTCTAATTAAAAAGAAAAAAGACAACAAATCTAAATATGAGCAGAAAAAGAGAAGCTAAACAGATATAAGATGGCATAATTTTATGCCAGTTATTTGAAAAGATATTTAGAAGCCACAATTTTCTAGGAAAGAAAATGTAATTTAGTAAATAAAAGCACATTTATTGATCAATTATTTTGAACTGGACTATGTACTAAGTGTTTTATTATTCTTCCTCATTAATCCCTCATTATTTTTAAAATAGTACTGTTTGTAAACCTAAATTACAGATGAGGAAACTAGGTAAGTCACAAATACAGTTAATGAAGGCGCAGAGCTACGGTCCCTGGACAACAATATGCGCTTCCATCCAGTTGGTTACCATGTTACAGAGAAAGGATTACCTTGGTAGCAGGAGGCATCGTGGAAGTAAAACGGGCCCAACTAGGAGCACTAATTAGGCTAACACAAATCTTAATGAAGTGGTCAAATAAAATAAGGGAGAAAATAGCCGGTAGCAGGCCAGGAAAAATTATATACTAGAGTCTTACTTGAAAATGTAGAATTCACCAATGACTAATGAGTAAGAAATAAAATGTAAGAATCAGAGAAGAAACAAAGAAGACTTCAAAGCTTATCAATTCATTGTTGTTTATCATGTCCAAACTAGAGCTAATTTAGTGCTAATTTTTTCCTTTAATTTTAAAACTTACAAATACCCTAGGTGCATTTCTGGTAGGAGCACACTGTGAGCCATCACCATATGAAAAGCACAATATTTAAGAACAATCTCAAATCAATAAAGAAGGGTGAAATTAAATCCCATGACAATCTACTTCAGAAGGCAAGGTCTCTGTAAAGGCCTAAAAAGCTTCACTTTCAGTTATCTGATAAGTTTATTCACAGAACAGACTATTTCCTATTAATGTCAGATAAATGACTGATAACCTTTATAGTACCTTTGATTTGGATTTCCCATTCTCTCTTGAAGAAGACATATCTTTGATCGCTTCTGGTGGCATATAATTAACTGTACCAACCTATTTGTCAAATCACAGAAAACACAAATGAATGAAAATATTCAATTCTGCTTTAGATTTTTAAAAACATGAATTCCAGATTATTAGAAACTTGGGTCATTACAGATTTCAGTAATATATCTGAAAAACTCAAACACCTGATGACAATGTTAAGACATAAATTTTATCACAACTCCAGCAAAATAAATTAAGTTCATAATCAGCAAATTGACTCTTTTCAGAATGCTGAGTTTTTTCTATGATTATGGTGGGTAACTACCATAAAACTGTCCAGGCTAAAATTATATTAATGGCCATGAATGTTGAAGGAACTGATCAATCACTCATTTCTGTTCTGGGATAAACTCAGAATGCTTTATTTTTCTTTCAGACCAACCAACCAACCAACCAACCAACCAACCAACCAACCAACCAACCAACCTTCTAGCTTTTCTCCAAGAACTCCCTGGGCCCATGTCCAAACTGACATGGGATGGGTATCTAAATAATGCAAGAGCTTTCACAGCAAAATTATGCCAACCTTTTAAGACATTCATTTTTATCCTAAAATAAATAGTTCTGCTTTCAAACACGGAACACTATGTTTTAAGGGCCTTTGTATAGAAGATATCTTCAAGGCAATCTACAAATAAATGTTCAGTCATATCTTTAATGTAAAGAGAAATGTGTTACACAAAATTGTTTAAAGAGCACCCTGTTCACCTATTCGTCCTATAAAAGTCTACTTTTACTCGTAGAAGTAAGGCAGACCCACATCAGAAATCTGTATACATAGAACACATCATCCTGGAGCCAAGCAGGACTGTTTTTAGTTATTCTTTGGTGTCATCACCTCAGTTTTAATGGGAACAACTTTATTAATTTGCTACTTCTTATCCTATGATAAAAATGCAGTCGAGTACACTATTTACTATGGTATTTTCAAAATAAAGGTCCCCTTAAGAAATTTTTTTTTTCAAATGTAAATGATAAGAAAAACTTTACTTCTCTTGAAGAATGAAATTATCTTACCTCATGGACAATAAAAACACATATAACTGCAATCCTCTTTGGTTGCTACCAGAAAATTCTGAGACCAGGTTTCAGATGAATTTTAGATCATGACCAAGACAATTTCCAAGAGAGGTATTACTGCCTCTCTACCTCAACTATAGGAAAACCACTCACAACTGATGGATAAATTTCCACCAGATCTTGACTAACTATACAAATTGTATTAATCATGTCCTTGATTTGTTTTTATAGTCTATTGTTTTAAAAAGGCTTTGAATCTTTTGAAGAATGAGGTAGGTTAAAAATAAAATCCCCATTAGCAAAATAATACTTCACAAGTGAAAAGGAATTGAACTTCACTGGGTAGTAACCAACTATTCATTAAGTCTTACCTGAGAATCTTTAATAATACTTGTTGTATCTGGTTGCAGTTGGTTTGCAATCCCAAAATCAATTAGCTTTAGCATTCCATCAACTATCAGAAAATTAGCAGGTTTCAGATCGCTGTGAACAATGCCTTCAAAATAAAAATCCTTTCTAATATTAGATAATATAAAACATTCTAAGTACAAAAAATTTCACAATCTATAGGCTGGGTTGATTCCTTTAATTAGTCAATCACATTAAATATTCATTTTAATTATATTCTACAAACATATATGACCTGCTGTGTGCCAGGCACTATTCTAAGTTTGTTGCTTGTATTGAATCATTTAATCCATCAGTGCTGAGCTAATTATTCTTATTATCCCCATTTTTAGGTAAGGAAACTAAGACAGAGTTCAAATAATTTGTTCAGTGTCACAGGGCCTAAGTGACAGTGTCATGAGTTGAACCCAGGCAGTCTGGCATCAGCGTTTATGCTTAACCACTGTAATTCACTGCCCATTAGAGAGTACTTTAAAGTATACTACCAGACAGTAAGACCCTAATACTACTGATGCCCCCATCTCTATACCCTGATCTTGATAACTGTTGTATTATCTTTAATTTACAGAAGGAAGACGTGAGGAGACAAATTACAATTATCTAGGATAAGTCTGTTTTTCTTTTTTAAAGATAAAGGCAAAAAAGCCCTAACAACCACCAAGTCCAAGTAAAGTAAAAAACAAACCAGAAGATAGGGCTAACAGATAAAAGCCAAAACAACGACAATAAAAAAAAAACTCCCACAAAACAAAATGACTAGAATAAGTGAAATAAACATCTCAGAATTTTAGGATATCTGAACTCCAAAGTCTCAGATCTGCTAAAATCCAAGTACTTGGAGACCTAGGATTATGATTATGTTAATACTGATAAAGATACACCTGCATTTATTTATGCATCATGGATGAAGGACTTGAGTTCATGCCCTATTGTTAGGTTGACAGTGTTTTAAAGAAATGGTTGTGTCCCTTTAAATAAACTTCCAAAATATTTAGCTTATCCAGTCTAAAGTTGCCAATAACCGATAACTTAAAATTATAGGTGTGTGTCTCTAAGGTGACTTTATTAATGGATATTTAAACTTTACATAAAAAGAGATTTTAAAATACCATGTTGATGAATTGTGTGAACTGCCTCCAGCATATTTTTCCAGTAACTCTTGCGTTCCCAGGGATCAATGGATTTTTTCTTTTTAAGCCAACTATTAAGATCAATATTTCCACACTCCATCACCATGTAGATGTACTGGGCTGTGATTTCACTGCCATTAAAAAGAAACAAATAAAGCAACAGAACAATAAATGCTTAGGTTATACTTAAGATCTACTGGATATTTACCTCAAGAATTATTGCAAAAAAGTTCTTTTTAAGTTAAAAAAAAAAACTTACTAATCATAAAGTCGAATGATCTTATCACTGTGTTGTTGTAGTTTATTCAAATATGCGATTTCATTCCGGTAACTCTCTACTGTCTGACTATCTGCTTCTTCTAAGTTAACATACTTTATAGCATGTATCTGTTTCTTTTCATTCAACACTTGAAATACCTATATTGTAGAACAAAAGGAAAAGTTCAGAATGTATTAACACAATACTGAATTTATCAGACAGGTTAAGGAACACTGATATAAATAATTTAAAATGTCTGGACTTATTTGGAGAATAGAAAAAAAACATGTTAGGAGAGCAATAGTTCATTCTCAATTACCTATGACAAAGGGCATTCAGTAACTCAAAGGCATAAACCTTAAAAAGTTTCTATATCAACATATAAGAAAGGTAATTTAAATTTCATATGTCATAACACTCTATTGAATGCTTAACTAAGGTAATAACCCAAAAAGGAAGACATTCAAAAATGTTAAGGAAGACTAAGGGCTCTAATAAAGAGTCAATTCATTTCACATCTGGTGTTTTTACCATTGTGCCTGGAGTTGACAATTTCATTTACATGGTAGAGAATATTTAAAATTATGAGGACAAAGAAAATGCATACAAAAAAAGAAAATAGTATTTTTCAAGAATTGCTACTTATGGTACTAATTGTAAACGATCAGTATATTCAGTTGTAAAAAGTATATCAGGTCTAATTTTCAAAGTCAAGTTTACAGAAACAAGATGCTCTAAACATGTTGTCAGGATCTCTGAGGTTCAGGTGCTCCAGCTGGACAGTCAATTTCTACGCAATATTGACAGGGCAGATAGTACATTTGAAAAATTAGCCCAGGCTGGGTTGCCCAGTTGGGTAGAGAGTTGTCCAGATACACCAAGGTTGCAGGCTCAATCCCTGGTCAGGGCACATACGCCAAACAATCAATGAATGCATAAATAAGTGAAACAACAAATCAATGTTTCACTCTCTCTAAAAATCACTACATAAATTTTTTAAAAAGTAGGAAACACTGCTAATGTGTCTAACCTTCAACAAACATGCAACAGGAATGAGGCTTCTAAAAGGCAGTAATTCAAAATATACAGTGCCAATGTAAGCAAAGAAAATTATATTCATTTACTCCTTTTGACATAGTGAAGTAAACATCACTTATTTAAAGTCATTTAACCTTGACTATGCAGCAGATACTGGCAAGGAATAAGAGCCAAAGTGTGCATTAGGCTGTCAGGTACAGCTTAGTTACTTAAAAAATTTTAAATGCAAAATTCTAACAAAGTATTACTGGGTTTACTTGCAAACACAGCAAATTAGAGTGAGGGGCATAAAATAATGACAGGGCAAGAGGCAGCAGAAAATAGAAAAGAAAAGATAAAAGGAATTTTAAAATAGCATAAAGCCATTTTGTATAAGGTAAATAGCCTTAAAAATGTCAAAGAATTGAGTTATCTACTATTCTGTTTTAGCCTAATAAATGTTTTTAGTAACAACTACCACACAGGTTTGGAAGGGTAACTGAGATAACATGTTTGGAGTGTAGTAAATGTTAGCTGCCACCATTAAAGACAATTGGGACAGAATAAAGTGGACATCCCAAAACATCAAAATTGTCAGGTATATTAGAAAAAAGATTTGCAGGCCACTGAAACTATGTAATAAGATCTCAAATATTTTGGGAAAATGACAACTTTTTTCCACTGTATTTTTAGAAAGAGGGCAAGAAAGGGAGAAAGAGCGAGAGAGAAGCATCAATGTGAGAAACATCCGTTGGGTGCCTCTCATGTGCACCCTGACTGGGGCCCAAACCGTCAACCCAGGCATGTGCCCTGACCAGAAATCAAAGAGGTGGCCTCTTGCTTTGCGGAATGATGCCGAACCAACTGAGCCACACCAGTCAGGGTGCAAACGAAAACGTTTAAACCAACTTTCTGCGTGTGCGTGCTTTTACTCCTGCTATTGTTTCTCCTCTGGCAAACTCTTGCCATACCTGATATTAGACAGCCCTTATTTCCAGTTTGTAGAGGTAGTATCAGTTATAATTTGTCAGTTTTATGGGAAGTTAATGGAAGAACTTTCTAGGCCAATGTCTTGACCATTTCTACTAGCCCCATGACTTTTCTAAATGCTCTTAACACACTATAAGTTGGTCACTGTCTGAACTCTAGAAAAAAGAGCATAAAAGGTATTAGTTTCATAAAGCAAGAATTTTTCCCCCGGAAGCATGTTGATTTTGCCAGCTCCATTATAATATTTAAATTAAATAATGATATTTAATTGCACTAAGAAAATACAGGTCAGTCATAGCTTTCTCATTTGGCCCTTAAGTAAGCTCACATCTTCATTATACTCCAAGGAAAAACTATTTAAGCACTGATAACATTATTCTACATTCTCTGAAAACATGCCACTAAATAAATACCTTACTTTGATACTATTAAAATGTAGCTTAGTAAGTAATAAATATTAATCAAGGAATTTCTATTAAAACAACTAAATCAGGTAATTCAAATACACTGATAAAAATCAACTGCATTATCCCTTTATTCCCATGCCTAAAATTTGAGGCAAGAGGAAGAACAAAAAAAGTGCAAACAGAAAAGAAACTAATAATAGTGAACAACTGCCACACATGGTAATGTACAGGCAGTCTTAACCAAGTCTAGTTATTATTAGCTGGCTTAGAACATTACAGTAAAATTTAAATTAAACCCAGGTTATCTTTTATATATCATCCATAACAACTTAAAATAGCAAAACAGCTGAGGAGGGACAGTTCATTAATTCAACAAATACTTCTGTCTCTGTTAGGTTCTATGCACTGTTCTAGGTAACAAAGGAAGTATCACTGAGTAAATCAGATAAACACCCCTAAGTTGACAGAAGCCACATTCGAGGGGGGCATCAACAACAAACTAAGTAAACACAGAGCATGCTAGAAGATGAGCTACAGAGGAAAATAAAGCAGGAAAGGGGAATGAAGCTCACCAGCAATTGGATGTGTGGTTGCCATTTTAAAGGTGTGACCAAGGAAGGCCTGATTGAGAACACATGAGCAAAGACATGAGGATATCTGGAGGAAAACTGACTCTTACATTAAAATAGACCAGGAGAGCATGTGCTGAATCAATGAGACTAGTTAGAGGCTATTGTAATAATCTAGGTGAAAAGATGAAAGTTGTGTGGACCAAAGGGAGGTAGTTGAGAAATAGTTAGATTCTGGATATACTCTGAGGTAGAACCAAGATTTGCTGATTGGCTAGATGTATGTGTGAGAGTAAGTAGAGTCAACGATGACTCCAGATTTTTGGCCTAGCCATTGGAAGAAAGGGGTTTCCATGTACTGAAATGAGAAAGACTATGGAGCAAGAGTTATCTTTGGGACATATTAAGTTTGAAATATCTAGTAAATACCTGAGAAGAAATGCTGAGCAGTCAAATTTGATATACAAGTCTGCAATTCACGGGAGAGGTCTGAGCTGGAACTATAAATTTGGTACTTGTCAGCATTACCTAGTATTTAAAACCATGAGACTGGATGAGAACACCAAGGAAATGAATTTAGAGAGAGAGGAAAAGAGGTCAGGGACTAAGTCCTGGGACACCGCACCATTGAGATCAGGGACGGGAAGAAGAATAAAACGTTGGAGAGGAATAAAACTGACATGCCAAGTGAAAAAAAAAGTTTCTAGAGAAAATGGAGACAGAGGGTGGACATAAGGGAGGCTGAGGTGAGAGCTCAGGTTGGCTAGAAAGTTATAGGCAGAAATGGGACTAATTAAGAGCAAATGGTCTGTACTGGAGTTTGGTCGCTGAGGGTAGATGACAAAATAAAAAATTTCTCTCTCAGGAAAAAAAAAAGAAAAAAGTTTCAATGAGGAAAGAAAAACCAACTATTCTAAATGCCAAGTAACCCAAAAGCAAAGGTAAGAATTAGATTTGGCAAAAACATGGAGCTCATTGGTAATTTTGATAATTATTTTGGTGGGTAGATAATAACGGTAAAAATCTGACTTAAGCTGATTTAAGAGAATAGAATGAAAACAACTGAAGATGGTATTAGAGACAACTCTTCAGATGCCCTCCATCCAGAAAGTAAGAACCATACGAATTCAGAACTCGGGTAAATCTAGGAAATATCCATCCAATTCCAGAAATTCATTAGTTACTAAACTTTCTGAAATGAAAAACTCAAAACAAGGCAAAATCCATTAGTCAAAAACCTTGCTGAATCACCCTAAGCATATCACTCATTTATATTAGCCCTGACTGGCTTTTAGAAACATACTTTTGTGACAACACATAGCTACTGTTTGCCACTCCTAAGTCAATGTTAATGTTATTTAGAGAAGAAATCTGGAGGGAAGAGCAGGGAATTAGAATTAAAAGATAGGTCTAAAAAGATATGTCATTTGTCGTGAGAAGGAAACGGGAGCCAGGGATGAGGATTTTTTGGCTCAAGGGTAAAATGGGCCCCTACAAATGAGGAAACAAAGAGACCAAAATTGTTAAAAGACAAAGAAAGAAAAGCTTAAATTATTTTTATTCATTTCTTAAATATTTAAGATACATATATCTTTGCAAATAAATGTTTTCAAATTTTTGGGGTAGATACTTACCTTACTTGAACCTCCACTTCCTATCTGCTTCAAAATGGAGTAAATTCTTCCTTTAACTAAAATGCATTCGTTTGTTGAAGAGGATGCTGAAATCTAAATTAAAATACATAAAGATTCAAAGGTTCGAACAATATGCCTGAGAAACTAGCTTGCATTTAATATAGTAAAATGCTTCCAATTTTCAACTTATCTTAAATCTTAAGTAATTAGATATTAGTCACACTTTTTTGAAAGAGGGAATTTACATACTTTAGCCCAAGAAATAAACTTAGTAAATATACAAAATTCCAAGTTCTCCCTCTCTAACTTGACTTTACTTCTTAAATACATAAATATAAGATTTAAAGGGGAGGGCTGGGGAACCACTTAATGTTCAACCTACAAACTCATAAGTTATCATTTTCATCTTATTTATTGTTTTTTCTTACACAAATCTCTTTGCTTACATATATATGTACATATACATATAAATACACAAATTTTCTCATTTAGCATTATGCTGTAAAGGAAGCAGTGTGCTAAGATGCTAAGAGCTCCAAAGTCAATCTGACAAATGAAAATTTCAGCAATGCCATCGTTTTGCTGAAGAATTTTCAAGCTACTTAATTTGAATTTTAGTACCTTCCTGAGCAAACTTTCAACCGATCTACTCTACATGCCCCTGCTTCGCTTCCCTTCTGCTAGAGTTCTCTGGGGACCTCTAAAAGCTTTGAACAGATGGAGTGCTGTGAGAGGACTTATTCTGAGCTGACAAGGAAGCTGGAGACACAAGGAGCACCTGATTAGCTGATTAACCAAAATGAAACAAGGTCTAATAAATCTCAATTTAACTAAGTCCTACTTCAGATTCCAAGTGGTAGAATCTCTCTCATGTAATCTCCTTCTACATTAATATAAAACATAAGAATTCTATTTTCTTTAACCTCTAGGGTTGAAAGACACTGTTGAGTCATGATAATATGTTTTCTGTAAGAAAGTAATAGCTTTTGAAATATATACCTGTCATCTTTCATTAGCTTCTTCGCTCTGAAGAATTTTTATCAAGATTCTTCACTATCCCCTCTACCCTGCTTCCTTTCAGAGCTTCCTCTCGCATTTCAACTGAAAATTTCTCAGAGGGAAGAAGGCAGTTCAATTTCATTTCCCCTTAACTGCTGAGTTTTGTTTTTGTTTTTTTTTAAAGAATAAAGTAATTCTGACTTATTTCTAATTCAATACTAATGTAAAGTTCAGTTTCCTATACAGATAACATCCCACTTTCCTTTTGGTTCATCTTCATCACTGTCATCAGAGTAATTATTTCAAAATGCAATTAACTTCACTTCTCTGCTCCCACCAGTTTCAACAGCTTCCTGTTCCTCTCGAGGTAAAACAGCAGGACCCTAAGGATCACCTCTGTCCCTTCCTGAGCTCCAGCCACACTCTCACTTCTTTTCAGTTTCCTCCTGATACTGGCCTCTTCTAAGCCTCCCTGTCCTTTCACTTGGTCATCTTTGACTTGACTTCTAGATTTCAACTCAAACAGGGCCTGACGTAAGAAATAAATCAATAAATGTGATTTCAATCAATGTAAAGCAAGCCTAATCATCTTTTTCCTTTGTAATTTATTATACAATTTATAATTTATTAAACAATTTAATTAGTATACTCTATGTCAGCTAATTTTTTGTTACATTATTTTCCAACACTATGGTAAAATACACATAACATAAAATTTACCATTTTAACCATTTTTAAGTATATAATTCGGTGGCATTAAATACATTCAATTGTTGTACAGCCATTACCACCATCCATCTCCAAAGCTTTTCATCATCTTATACTGAAACTCAATATCCACTAAATGATAACTCCCCCTTCCTCCCCACCACTGGCCCCTGGTAACTATTGTTCTACTTTCTATCAGCTAATTTTCTTACCTCTTGATTTGTATAATTAATTACTTCTGGGTTTTGGTTTTTTTCTTTTTGCTGTTTTACTATTTAAAAAATAATTCTTGCTAACTTTTATTATTTAATAAATACCAGGCTCTGTTGTAAAAGTTACGTATATTAACTGATTTAATATTCACAATCATCCTATGGGATAAGGTAGCTTTATTATCCCACTTTATAGGTAATGAAATAGTACAGAAAGTTTAAGTAACTTGCAAAAGTTCACATAGCTGATAAGTAGCGAGGTCAAGATTCAAGGACAGGCAGTCTCCCTTTACAGCCCATACTTTCTACCAGTATTAAGTTGCCTCTGAGATAGTTATTAGAAACTAATTTTAGTACTGATGTCAGGACAGTACCTAAATTAATTTTCCCCTAGATGGCAATGAAATTATCTCTCCAGCAAAAAATTTTGTTCTTACTTTATAATCATTACCGTATTTTGCTGTGTATAATGCACATTTTTTCGCCCAAATTTTTGAGGGAAAATAAGGATGTGCATTATGCATGGGTAATACCTGAAATATTTTGTATCTGTTGTGTTTCGTAATTATTTGTGACATAAAATTTCTTGTACCATATGTTCAAAAATAAGTGCTAAAATTCCTTTATAATACAAAAAACATGTGTCTAAATAGAAATTAAAAATTGGATGAAAAAATTAAAATGAAAGATTTTTTTCCTGAAAGTTTAGGCCAAAAATGTGGGTGCGTATTTTATAGGGGAGTGCATTATATGTGGCAAAATATGGTACTTTATAATATATTCTAGTAACATCTCATGTTGCTATTCTGACAATCCTGAAAATTTACTTGTGTGTTAAGCAGCCAACAAAATCAGACTGCTCACAAACAGCTGGCTTAATTAGTTAAATAGATTACAAGAAAAATTTTCTCTAGCTATTCAAACTGGACCCTCTGGCCTAGTTAATGAAAAACAAAACTTCACTAGCTTCTTCATGAACTCACTTCTTGAGGTCAGAAGGTTATCAGAAACAAATTTTGCTTAATGGGACTAAGAATCGACAGGTCCTTAAGACTTTTCCTAACAACTAGATGCTGTAAAAATACAATCTTTGAAACCGATCATGCCTTAACATATACTATCATATATAAAGTTTATCAAACCTGTAAGTTCTGAAGTGGAGTGATGGGTAATTGCTGTTGTTGCTGCTGCTGCAAGTAGGCAGGTTGGCTGTAAGGTGTTGACAACTGACAAGCAGGTGGAAAGTCATTCTTTACAACTGGAGTCCTAAAGCTAAGAAAGATATTTTTTAAATTTAAAACATTAAAATTTTAAAAACAAGATTCTGACTCAGTTTTTTGTGTGATTTTAAAAGGTGAATATAAACTTAAATGTGTTATATCAAACAGAATTCAGAGTTGGTTTTCATAATAGAGCTGAATTACATCTTCTAGATATACCATGAGAAATTTTATTTTGGAGGAATTCTTTCTGAAAGTAATTTTTGTCCCCAGACAAAGAATCCTTATTGTAAAATAAATAAGATGGCATTGAGAATATTAGATTGGGGTCATTTTATAGGAATTTAGCCAAGGGAAAGGTCAGCCTATGGCTGATCGTAGATGTTATGAGTGCTTTTTAACAATAATGTTCTATAAGAGCCTGCTATAAATATCTGAAAGCCAATTACATCAGCGAGTTTGGCCTTTTAGCTTAAAGCCATTCAGTTCACATTTGTGCTTCACTTTTCTTATTCTCACTATTTTACCTTCAATACTTAGAATGGTGATTGGCACAAAAGATGTCTACAAATATTTGTTAACAATAAATAATTTAATTTCAAAGAAATAACTACATCACTATCATAGTTAGCAATCATTCTTTAAAATATACTAAGTATAATCAAATGAGGCAATGTATAGCAACATTGTATTAAACAGGTAGGAGACTGAGGCCAGTTCTAATTAACATCAAATATTATATTATGTACATGAAAAACAAAGGGCATCATGGACTTAAGTCATAATGTAAAACATTAAAAAACATAGTAAAATAAAGCCACTAATTTAAGAATAAGATGTGTCACATTCCTTTATTTCCTTTCTTTGAATATCATTAATGTGCCTTTGTAATAGCCGTTGTGATTCCTATCAATCAGCCCTGACCTAACCATCCAATTTCTTCACTCAACCCTCATTCCCATCCATCAGGTCTTACACCTTTGAATACCCCAGAACTATGTGACCTGCACAACCAACCTCTTTCAGAAACTCTCACATTCCATTTAACACCTCCTTTACTGCAAAACGTATCCACCCTTTATCCGCTCTAAGAATGTAACCTTTAAATCTCTCTCTCAATTAGAGACATATCCGTGTGGCAATGCATAATTATCAAGTTTTGAATGCTCAGGGTAGATATAGGTTGTAGGTACAATAGGTTGCAGGCTACAATATGACAGAGACTTCTACAACACCCTTAAAAATATAATGTAGCCGCCCCCCCCCTCCCCTTTTACAGATGAAAAAACGGATGCCGAGAAAAAGAATATGAATTTAAAAAGTCTTTAAAGTAAGAGAGCAAGATTCAGCTCCAGATCCATATGGCCCCAATGCCCATGTTATTTCTACTGTTACCAAGGTAAGAGCTAAAAGTAATTACCAGCTCATGTAATCTTCCAAGGCCCTGCTGCTGGGTGTCTTACAAATGGATTTTGGATCAATCCATTTTGGTACTGACATAGGTGGTGACTGCTTTGAAACTAAAGAGGCAGGTTGCTCAAAGGTGGTTTGTTTCTGCTAAAATTGAAAAGAAAAAAATCACTTCTAAAATAAAATAATAACATGAAATTTAAAAAAATGCTGAACAAACATATATTCCAGACTTTCAATAACTTTTTAATATAGCTTTTTCACTCTAAATTCAGAAGCCTGATATATTTTGCTCAAAGAGATTACACGTAGAGGGAAGGCACAAAGTATTGTTTTAGCAAAACAGGATCTAATATCCTCTCCTGTTAGATCTATTGTAACCAGTATTGAAATTTTATAATCTAAATATGTACCGTGCTGTTCTTCTAAAAACTAGTCTTTCTCTAATCAATAAAATCACATTCCCCACTTTATATTTGAGGGCAAAATGGCCAAATACTAATTATATAGCAACATTTGACATAGCAAGTACCTATCTAGTGTTCTCTCTAGTAACGGACATGTAGAATTTATCTCATACAAATCCCAAAGCAGTGATAGATGAACATCCTCTACAGAAGAGATCATGGGAAAATTACGGCCTACAGGCTGAATCAGGCCTGCCACCTGTTTTTGTAAATAAAGTTATTGGAACACAGCTATGCCTACTTGTTTACATATTGTCTAAGCTGTTTTCATGCTATAGTGGCAGAGTTGAGTAATAACAACAGTGACTGCCTGGTCTGCAAAGCCTACTAACTTTTTAAGAAGATTGCCAACCCCTGTTCTACAGCATCTCAACCAAAGAGAGAATCACATTCCATTTGAACATTTGTAACTGCACACGCACTGATGTCTAAGGAGGTTCACTACAGTTTGAGGACCGCTTTCGTTATTAGAAAGGTTTCACACATGTTTATATTAAATCAGTTTCTCTATTATAATTTTCAACCTACTGGTCCATATTATGCTCTTGAGAACCACAATGCATAAATCTCTTCTACTTTATATATTTCTGTCCTTTAAGTTTTCAAGTTAGCAAGCATGGCCACTGTATCTCTTTTCCTGGATAAATTTTCCATTTCATTTAAAATTTCCTCACATATATGTTTGGATTAGTAGTTAGGATGGGATTGAGAAACTGTAAGATTATTAGGCAAGCAATATGTAATTATAGTCATGGAGTAGAATGTTTGCATTTGAGATTTTGGAGATTAGAATTAAGGATATAGGAATGGGTAGCTAAGGTGAAATTAAGAGCATGGTCACGAGGGAGAAAGAAGTTATACATTTAGGAGCCAGGTATAGCACTAGTGATAGACCAGGCTATAAAACCAACAAAAAAGGTGACAGTTGCTGGTTTGAAGTAGATAGATGTGATTTACAGCCTAACATCTTTAAGGAATTAATGGGGAGTCCTCAGTGTGTTCAAAGATGACAGTAATGAGCAGGACAAGAGAAGAAATAATCTGGGCACATTATCGGGGACCTTTTGTGTTCCAGCTCCAATGTGAGATGTGAGACAAAAACAACCTATACTTGAGAGGGTTGTTGGAGAAACAGTGACCTAAGAAAACTGCCTAGTTTCTTTTTCTTTTTTCCTAAGTGGTTCAGTGATTTTTAATATATTCATGAGAGTGTGCAACCATCACCACTATTTAGTTACAGACCACTTTCACTATCTTAAAAAGAAACTGCTGCCCTGCCTGGTATGGATCAATGGGTTAGGCCTTGTCCTGCAAAGTGATAGGTTGCGGGTTCAGTTCCTGGTCATGGCAGAAGCCTGGGTTGCAGGCCAGGTCTCCAGTTGGGGGCATGCAAGAGGCAATCTATTGATGTTTCTCTCACACATCAATGTTTCTCTCCCTCTCTTTATCCCTCCCTTCCCCTCTAAAAATAAATAAAATCTTAAAAAAAAGAAAAAGAAACTCTCCATCCATTAGCATTCACCCCCAATGTCCACTCCTCCCAGTCTGTGGCAATCACTAATCTACCTTTTATTTATGTGGATTTGCCTATTCTGAACATGTTTCTTACACTTAGCATGTATTCAAGGTTGATCCATGTTACAGCATTTATCAGTACTTTATTATTTTTATTGTTGCACAATAAAAAATAACAATAAAATTAGAGTATCATGTTTTGTTTATTCACTCTAGTGGATACTTGGGGTATTTCCACTTTTTGGTAATAATGAATAAAGTTGCTATGAACATTCACGTACAAATTTATATATATAATCCATTTTCTTGAGTATATACCTAAGAGTGGAACTGCTGGAACATATGGTAATTCTGTGTTTAACTTTTTGAGGCAGTACAATACCATTTTCCAAGTGACTGCACCACTTTACATTCTTATCAACAGTGTATGAGGGTTCCACATCTTCACCAACACTTGTTACTGTCTTTGTCTCTTTTTAATTATAGCCATCTTAGTGGGTAAAGAGTAGTATCTCATCGTGGTTTTGATTTGCATTTCCCTAATGACAAATAAGTGATTTTGAGTTCCTTTACCATACTATTGATTTACAGATTTCAGAAAGAAAAAAAGAGATGCTGTTTAATATGATCCATGATTCAACCTGTTAGGATTTTCATCTAACATTTATTATCTACTGCATTACTTAGATTGATGGTTCTCAAAGAGTAATCCAGGAAAAGCAGAAAGAGGGTGGTTCCAAGATCCTTTCAGGGAGTCTGAGAGATTAAAACTGTCTTTCTCAACATAGTAAGACATTTGCCTTTTGCACTTTCATTCTTTCATGAGTATATACTGGAGTTTTCCCAACGCATAGATTAAAAAGCAGATACAAGACATCCAGTCTTCTGTTAAGCCAACCATTAAAGAAATTGTAAAATAATGTCACTCTTCTCACTTATTTTGTTTCAAAAAATGCTAATTTTTTGCCCTGGCTGGTGTGCCTCAGTGGATTGAGTGCAGGCCTGTGAACCAGCTGCTGGCTGGTTTGATTCCCTGTCAGGGCACATGCCTGGGTTGCATTCTAGGTCCCCCAGCAGGGGGCATGTGAAAGGCAACCACACATTGATGTTGCTCTTCTCTTTTTACCTCCCTTCCTCTCTCTCTAAAAAATAAATAAATAAAATCTTTAAAAAAAATTATTTGCCAGAGGGATGCAACTAAATATAATAAAGGCCATATATGACAAGCCCACAAATAACATCATATTCGATTGTAAAAATCTGAAAGCTTTTCTTATAAGATCAGTAATAAGATAAGCATGCCCACCCTCGCTACTTTTATTCAATAGAATATTGGAAGTCCCAGACAGAACAATTAGGCAAGAAATAAAGTGCATCATATTTGAAAGGAAAAAGTAAAACTGTCAGTATTTGGAGATGACATGGTATTATATACAGAAAACCCTAAATACTCCACCAAAAGACTGTTAAGACTAACAAATTCAGAAAAGTTTCAAAATACAAAATCTACATACAAAAATCTGTTCCATTTCTTAAAAATTAATAACAATCTATCAGAAAACAATTAGCAAAATAATCCCATTTATGATTGCATCAAAAAGAATAAAATACCTAAGAATAAATTTAACGAAGGAGGTGATAGATGTGTAAACTGAAAACTGTAAGACACTGATGAAAAAACTGAAAAAGACACAAATAAATAGAAAGATAGTCCATGCTCGTGAATTGGAAAAATCAATATTGTTAAAATGTCTATAGTACCCAAAGCAACCTACACATTCAATGCAATCCCTATCAAAATTCCAATGACATTTGTATGAAACTACAAAAAATCCCAAACAGCCAAAACAATCTTGAGAAAGAAGAACAAAGCTGGAGGTATCACAACCCTGATTTCGAACTACATTACAAAGCTATAGTAATCAATTAAGTATGGTAATGGCATACAAACAGGTACACAGATCACTGGAACACAAGAGTACAGAAATAAACTCACAAATACACAGCCAATTAATTTACAACAAAGGGGCCAAGAATGTATTAATTATAATAGGGAAGGAAGAGTCTCTTCACTAAACGAACCTGGGAAAACTGGACAGTCACATGCAAAAAGAGAAAATGACCCACTATCATATACCATACACAAAAATCAACTCAAAATGGATTAAATACTTGCATGTAGGATCTGTAATCATAAAACTTTTAGAAGAAAACAGGCAGTTAAGTGCTCTGTCATGGGTCTTGGTTATGATTTTTTGGATCTGACACCAAAAGCAAAGAGAACAAAAAAAATATGTGAGACTACATCAAACTAAAATGCTTCTCCACTAAGAAAGCCAGCAACAAAATGAAAAGGGCAACCTAAAGAATGGGAAAAAAATATTTGCAAATCATATATTGGTAAAGGGTTAATATCCAAAAGGTATATTAAAAAACTCATATAAACTCAATAGCCAAAAAAAACAAAACAAAACAAAAAAAACTGGTTAAAAAAATATGGGCAAAAGATCTAAAACTTTTTTCCAAAGACATACAGATGACCAATGGACATATGAAAAGATGCTCAACATCAACAATCACCAGAGAAAAGCAAATAAAAACCACAATGAGATATCTCCTCACATCTGTTAGAATGGCTATTATCAAAAAGACAAGACATATAAGTGTTTTGTAGAGAAAAGGTAACCCCTGTACACTGTTAGTGGGAATATAAACTGGTGCAGCCACTATGGAAAAGAATATAGAAAAATTAAAAACATATAACCCAGCAATTCCACTTCTGTGTAGTTACCTGAAAAACACTAACCTAAAAAGATAATATACACCCTCATGTTCACGTTCATTGCATCATTGTTTACACTAGTCAAGATATGGAAACAATATAAGTATCCATTGATAGACAAACAAATAAATAAATAAATGTGATATTCCTGGTTTTGTTGATTAGGTTCCACTCATTATGTTTAATACATTAATAAATATTTTGAAAAATTCTTGGTTTTACTTTCTACAAATACTACACAGTATCACCTATATCTAAAATCTTAGCCCTGGCTAGTGTGGCTCAATTGCCTGGAACATTGTCCTGTAAACCAAAAGGTCAGGGATTGGATTCCCGGTCACAGCACATGCCTAGGTTGTGGGTTTGGTCCCGTCAGGATGCATGTGAGAGGCAACCAATCAATGTTTCTCTGCCTCTCTCTCTCTCCTTCCCTTCCCCTCTCTCTAAAATCAATAAGCATGTCCTCAGGTGAGGATTTTTTTTAAGTCTTTAAAAAAAAAGTTACATATTGCTGTTTGCCAGAGATGGGGTAAAGGGGTGAGGGTGACTGTGGTCGAAAAGCATGAAGGTGGTCAAAAGGTACAAACTTCCAGTTAGAAAATTAAGTCATGGGGATGTAATGGACAGCATGGTGACAACAGTTAACAATACTGTATTGCATATTTGAAAGTTGTTAAGTGAGTAGATCTTAAAGTTCTCATTGATAGAAAGAAAAATTTTGCAGCTATTTATGGTGACAGATGTTAACTATATATATTATGTTGATCAATTCATGATATACAAATATAAAATCATTATGTTGCACACCTGAGACTAATATGATGTTCTATATCAATTATACCTCAATAAAACAAAATGCTACTCATAAAAGTATAACTATATTTACATGTAATGGGTATAGCTGTTTTTTTTTCTCTTCCTTTTCTTATCGTTATGCAGTTACAGCTGTCCCCATTTCCCCCCATTACTGTCCCCCACCCTACCCACCCCGACCTTCCATATTCAATCCTTCCCCTGCCTGCTGTTCTCTTTGTCCATGGAGCCTTCATACCTGTTCCTTGATGCCCTTTCCCCTTCTTTGCCCTGTTATCCCCCTCCCCCCTCCCTTCTGGTTACTGTCAGTTCGTTCTTTATTTCCATGTTTCTGGTTACACTTTGCTCACTTGTTTGTTTCATTGATTAGGTTCCACTCATTGTGTTTAATACATTAATAAATATTTTTTTAAATTCTTGGTTTTACTTTCTAATACAGTAAATATGGATAAATATAACCTATGTAAACAAAAGCTCTTGGGGTGTCTCGATAATTAAGTGTGTAAGGAGGTCCGAAGGCTCAAATATTTGAGAACCACTGAGTTAGAATATAACTGAAAATAACGATAAGAAGTATGGCCATGGACTAAAATAGGTATAGCTCTCCAGTAGTCTACTAGGTCATTCCTTCTGAAATGGCCCCCAGTCACTGTTACAAATTCAAATACACTGTCTAGTTTACGTTTTCTATTATATCCACAAGGATGACAACAGGAAATTGTCGAATGCTTTGGTATGCACTACACTAAAGCAAAGATCAGCAAATTGTTTTCTGTAAAGAGCAATACAGTAAGCGTTTTAGGCTTCAGAGATGAGATGATAGCTGTTGCAACTAGTCAGCTCTGCTATTACAGTTTGAAAGTAGCCAGGTAAGTAAATGAATGGGCATGTTTGCATTCCGATAAAGTATTATTTACACACACAGGCTGGGAAACAGATTTGACCTATAGGCTGTAGTTTGCTGATCCCTATACTAGTCTACCAGCAATCTAGGAACACTGCTGAAAATAGAAAAGAATAAAAAAAAGTAATAAAAAAGAATTCAACTTGACATATGCTCTTACTGAACCTATAACTGTTACTAAACATAGTTTCATGAATAATAAAAACATTCTTTAAGTAAACTATTCCACTAAATATGGCACACAATTTAATGAAATAAGAAAATATTTAACATGATCATCACATTCTGAACAATGGCATGTTACATGAGGGGAAAAGAAAATTACCTCTGTGTCAACTTTTCGGGTTATCTCTGGAATCTGCCATTGATTTGAAGAAGCAGCAGGATTCTGATTTACACATTTTGACCTTTTCTCAGATTGCCATCGTTTCTGGTTACTTTCTGGAACCTTTGGTTCTTGACCTTCTTTAGGTTCTGAAATTGTTTTATTGTAATTCTCATTAAAACGTAAGAATATCTTATAATAACAAAATTAAACCTAAACACTAGAACATGCTACAAATGATCAGCATTTTGCTCTTAAAAACAAAGAGAGAAACTAAAAACTTTAAGCCAGTTGTTGACAATTTGCTTTTATCAAGCCAATTTTATAAACCTGCAACACAGCCATCTTCTTAATTAGTGACCTAGAGTTTTATTATCAGAGAGCATTCTGAATTTAAATTTTTCTGGTCTTTACCAGAAAGGAAGTAAATAAATAAGTAAAAATTAAAAACACATGTCATAAAGTCTTACTAATAAAGATAAGCTAATTCACCATTTTTATAGACTTCTGTTTTTTAACAAAAACTTTACCTTAAACTAGCTTGGGCTTTACTTTAAGTGTTTCGGAACAAAAGAGCCTCAACAGGCCCAGTAGCCTGCGCATCCGGGGGACAGCTTCAGACCACGTGGAAGCACAACCACCCAACCACCTGCACAAGCGACAGTCAAGGGGCGGACTCAGCGGGTACCAGAGCCCTGCTTAAGTCAGTCCTGCTCTATGGAGTAGGCCCCTGGCACAGCTGATCCTCCACAGTGGTCAGAGGTTGGTGGTCAATGGTCACAGCCCGTCCTTGCAACTGATCGGCCTGGGTAAATCCCTCTCAATGACCTGCCAACAGCAATCAAGACTCATCTACAAGAGGAGGGTATCCACAAGGTGGGCACTCCCCAACTTGGAAGGTAGGGGAGGCTGGACTCTTCAGCACACTTGCTACACTAGACCACTCTTCCAAGCCAGGGAGTCTTATCAGCTCTACCTAATACATAGAAACAAAAACAGGGAAGCTGCCAAAATGAGGAGACAAGATGCAGAGTTCAAAACACTGGCTAGAAGAATGCTTAGTGAACTCAGTAAGAACTTCAACAGCATAAAAAAGGGCATGAAAACCATGAAAAAGAACTGGTCAGAAATGAAGGATACACTAACTGAAATGAAGAACAATTTACAGGGAATCAGTGGTAGAACGGATGAAGCCAAGAATCAAACTGCAAAACTTAGAATGCAACGAAGCAAAAACACCCAGTCAGAAAAACAAGAAGAAAAAAGAATCCAAAAATATGAGGATAGTGTAAGGAGCCTCCAGGACAACCTCAAGTGTACTACCACGGGGGTGCTGGAAGGAGAAGACAGCCAAGAAATTGGAAATCTATTTGAAAAAATAATGACAGAAAATTTCCCTAACTTGGTGAAGGTAATAGACATACAAGTCCAGGAAGCTCAGTCTCAAACAAGATGGATGCAAAGAGGCCCACTCCAAGACACATCATAATTAAAATGGAAAAGGTTAAAAATGAAGAGAGAATCTTAAAAGTAGCAAAAGAAAAGCAGTTAGTTACCCACAAGGGAGCTCCCATAAGACTTGTCAGCTGATTTGTCAAAAGAAACGTTTTGCAGGCTAGGAGGGATTGTCAAGAAATATTCAAAGTGATGAAAAGCAAGTACCTACAACCTAGGTTACTCTACCCAGCAAAGCTATCATTTAGAATTGAAGGACAGATAAAGAGCTTCCAGACAAGAAAAAGCTAAAGGAGTTCATCATCAGCAAAACTGTATTATATAAAACATAAAGGATCTCCTTTAAGAAGATCAAAAATATGAACAATAAAATGGCAACAAATACATATCTATCGACAACTGAACCTAAAAAACAATATAAATAAGCAGAACAGAAACAGAATCATAGATACAGAGGGAGGGGAGTTCGGGGGATGAGAGAAAAAGGAGAAAGGAATAAGAAGTAAAAGTTAGTTGTTACAGAATAATTATGGGGATGCAAAATAAAGTACAGCATATGGAATACAGTAGCCAAAGAATATATATTCATGACCCATGGACATGGACAACAGCGTGGGATGCCTGAGGGAGTGGAGGCTGGTCTTGGGGGAGAAGGGCAAATGGGGAAAAATTGGGACAACTGTAACAGCAGAAGCAATAAAATATAATTTAAATTAAAAAAGAAAAAAACAAGAGCCTCAACAATATATTTACTATCCTATGAATATCAATATTCCATTCCTATCATAATGTATGCAAAAAACATTAAACAAAATATTTGCCATTCATATACTAAAGGATAACAAATCATGATCAAGTTTTGTATATTCCTAAATGTGAAGTTTGCTTAACATCTGAAAATCATTTTGTCAGAACAGAGAAGAAAAAACATGATCAACTCAGGAAACACAGAAGAGTTTCATAAAATTCAACATCCCGTCACTTACAAAAAACTAATGATAATCTAGGTATAAAGCAAAACTCACTATTTTGATACTTGATAGAGTAGCTACCAAAGTCTATAGAAATTATCATACAACAGTAACATATTGAAAGTTTCCCTGTAAAGTATGGAACGAGACGAGGCTGCCACCTAAAATCCCTTCTATTCATCATTATACTGAAGATGTTAAGTGCACTACAGGAAAAAAAGGAAATGGAAATTAAGAGTCTTGGAAGGAAAAAAATGCTATATTATTTTCAAACAATATGAAAGAATCCATAATAAAAGATTAAAATTACTCACTGAATTTAGCAATGTCTCTGTATCTAAAATCAATAACTAAAATCAGCTGTATTTTTATATGCCAGAAACAAAGAAAAAAAGGATACAATTTTTTTAAAGATCTCATTCATTATAGCATCAAAAGCTGTTAAATATTTAGTAATAACTCTAGCAAAAGATACGTAAAATCTCTACAGAGAAAATGCTCTCAATGTTTTAAAGACTACTTAAATGAATGCTAGGTTAATAGACTAGAAAATTTTTCTGTTAAGATGTGAGCTTGTCTCATTAGATCTCAATCAAAATCCCATTTGAAAAAACATGTAGTCTGATAGATTGTAGTATTTCTATGGAAATCCAAAAGGCCTGGAATAGCTAAAAATAGCCTTGAAGAACAAAGTTAGAAGATTTACACAGGCATGAAAAATGAAATTGGAAGATTTTCTGACAGATATGAAGACTTACTGCCATAATTAGAACAGTACTGTACTAGCACAAAGATAGACAAAAGGAACTATGGAACAGAGAAGAATCTAAATCCACGCATCACATATGGGACCACCTAATTTACAACAATACAGTGAGGGAAAAGAGGGTCTTTTCAACAACTACTAATGGATCAACTGGATATACATGTCAGAAGAAAGGATCTTGACCCTTGATCTTACATAAAATTTATGATCTTAGAGTAGGTAAAGATTTATTTAAAGACACAGAAAACATCCCGAAAGAAAAAATTAATAAATTAAAATCCATGATAATTATGAAATTTTCATCAAAAGTCTTCACCACATAATGGGAGAAGTCACTTGTAATACATATATCCAACAAAAGGATCTGTATCTAGATGATATAATATCTCCTAAAAATCAATACGAAAAATCCCAACAGTAAAATTGGCTAGAGACTCCAACAAATACTTCACAAGAAAATATCTAAATAGCCAATAAACAATCAAAAAGATGTTCAACATCATTAGCCATCAAGGAAATGCAAATTAAAACCACAAGGAGAGGACACTTAGCAGCATCAGAATGTCTAAAACTAAAACCCAACAATAAAATGACTGAGAAGAATATGGAGCAAGAGCAATGTAACTGCTGGTGAAAGGTCCGACCACTTTGGAAAACTGTTGGTTGGGCACTATCTGCTAAAGATGAACATATGCACATCCTGCAAACCAACATCATCATCCTCCGAATACACTACACAGAAATAAATATGAATGAAATATTGCATTGGGCTATACTCTTATGATTGGGGCAGTTTTTCTTTTTGATTTGTGCAGTTTTGCTAATTAGAAGTTTTACTATATAATAAAGTATTGTTGGCACGTCTTCATTTAAAAACAGTAAATTAAGCGTCAGATTAGTACTTAATCACACCAGTTTATAACAGATGCCATAAAAGTATAAAATCTAACAGCTTTCCCCAAATACAAGGATTAAAGATTTATTTCCAATCCAGATAATAGCCAAAAGACTATTCTAGGATGACTAACCATCTCAGTTTGCTGGGGACTGAGGGCTTTCCTGAGACATGGGACTTTCAGGGCTAAACCAGCAAAGTTTAGGATAAACCCAAAAAGTCTGGGATAAACCCAGTTGAGTCTGGGGTAGGCCTAGTTTTGTCCCAGTGCCCGTCCTCAGTCCAACTGAAAGACAAAATTACTTCCAGTCTAACAATGATCATCCAATTAATGACCCTGCTCAAAAATCTTTAATGGTACTCTGACATCCAAAAGAATAAAAAACTTAAGCCAGCTATTCAAAGTTTACCAAGTCTTATCTCTCATTTCTATACTACCTGTGTTAAAGTTTTAAGCATAACTAGGCTGCCTTTAACTCCTCAAATGTTTTATTCTTTTGCATACGCTATCCCCTCCATCTCAAATACTGTCACTGCTATTCCTATTTATTAAACCCTAAAAGTTCTTTTCATTTCTTCTCCTCCACAAAGTATTACCTTATTTCTCCTAAATTAGGTTTCTCAAATTTCTCTGCTCTCTGAAATCTCATAGCATTTTATTTATGTGGTTCTCATGACACTCTCTACATTCTACCCAGTATATCTCTCACATCGGATGGCAACCCACTTGGGACTCTGGCTCGTTCATTTACATATCCTTAGAACATTCATCATAGTACTCATAAGTGGAAAACCAAATGTTTGATTAAAGATAAAAAGGAGAAGTGTCATATAAATACAGTTTCTGTGTCCTTTCCAGAAAGTATTTTTCAAGCCAATTGAGAAAATAACTCAGCTCCATGGTACTTTCCCTCCACCCTTTCTTTTATGTACCTTTTAGGTAAATAAAACTTTCTTTGCTACAGAATTCAATGCTTTTTATACACTCTTTATAATTCAACTGAAATACAAGGCAGATAAAGGAACAAAGACTTATATTACATTTGTTAGGTGGCTGGTTAGCATTCTCAAGCAACAAAGTGATTTTCTTAATTAAAGAAGTCTTACCTTCTTCTAATTTTCTTAGAAAACTTGATTCAATTTTATTCTTCACAGTTACTGAATCAGTAATAAGTTCCGAACTCTTCTCATCTGACACCAGAGGTTCCTTGGAATGGATATTTTGAACAGACTATATGAAAATAAGATATCAATAATAAAAGTCTCATAAACAGTAGTAGTACTAATTTGTCTTAGTGTCCACTATACTAAAGTCTCATCTACATGAAAATACTGCTAGAAAAATTATCAATTATAATCACATGTAGACTCACAAACTCCAAGCAAAGATTAACTTTTTGAATTACTGACTAGAGTAACAGGAATGAGCATAATCATAAATTTGGCCAAATTGCTTTTAATGGGCATAATAATCAATTGCTAAAATATATTCACTTAAAAAGTGAGGTTAGAAAGTTTGAATCCAACACAAAACATGCCTCATTCTTTTGTTACTATGATTGTATTTTATCACCAAAAATAACAGCATTAAAATTAAGATTTGTGAGTCTAAGACAATAGCTTTTCTAAATTCAGAGAGTAAAATTTTAAAAAACTATGCATTTTTCTCTAAGTTGTAATTAGTTAAAATTATTATTTTAAAGCATAAACCATGAAAGAGAGGAATGATAAAGAATATACAATTGAAAAGAACCACGTCATGATGCCAGGGATCTAACTCAAATACAGTAAGAATAGTATAACCCCTAAAAGTCAATCTATCAGAGACTAAAACTTTCCTGTCTTTGAAGTTCACACAAAATTGCACTGCCATATCAGCATATCAGACTAAGCCCTCACCTCTGCAAATCACAACTTATTCTCTCATTTTTGTCTAAGATGTCCTACCATATCATATGATCAAACATATCAAGAAACTAAAGCTAGGGGAAATGGCTCTCCCAGCTATTCCCAAACCTAGGCCACCGAGTCTGCTTAAGCACATGCATAAGACATGTTACTTCACTTATCCCAGGAGGTGACTGATCTCCACCACCTAAGTCCTGGAGAAAGACTTTAGGACTTCTGTACCACTTTCCATTAGTGGTCCAACATCTCTCAGGGCTTCAGGGACACTGTTAAAGATACTGTATAAACTATGGGTGGCCTTTCACAGAAAAAGCTCCATGAACCCTGGTTCAAAAACCCTTGCTCCATATAAAAATTCAAAAATAGAAATACCTTTAAATTTCTCAACTCACAGGAATCACTTCCACTTGATTTAGATTCAGGCACAATCACTTCTCGGCATTCTGTTCTAGAGGTCCGTCTATTACTCACACAACAAAATAATTTTAATGTTTAATTTGAAGTCAATCTTTTCAGTATATTATTTTTCTCCATTTTAAAGCTTCAGTTTGTCTTAATGTTTTTTCCTCCAAGTTTCCTATTTTTTTAATAGTTCCTTTAGTGAATATTTTTAATGAGTGAAAAAGCAAAATAAAGCCATATCCCTCACTCATTCCTTCATCCCTGACACTTAGAAACTCAGTAAACTTTAATACTAAATAAAAATTTAATCATAATTACTATTAAGTGGTAAAAGACTTTAAGACCACTGTGCTTATTATTATCACACACAGTGTGATAATAATCAGCAAATATGGAAAACAAATTAAAAAACTAAAACCCAAACATACCTCTTTGTAAAACTTGGTACAACTAGACCATCAGTCTCCTCGTTACAATCCGGGCTATTTAGAAGGTTAACTGGGACTCTTCCAAATGGGCATGACTAAAAACGTTTTGAAAGATTAAGTGACCAAATAGGAAATAAACAAAAACCTCAAAACTACCACCTTAGTCAAAGTAGATTAAAACTAACTTACCCGTTTAGCTTTGTTTGTCTGTTTTAAGGGATTTCGATGACTTATGTCTGCATCGTGAGGGGGCACATTCTCTCTAAAGAGAAAGAAAATACCCTCAATTTTTAAAAGAATAATATTAACATATGCATTTCCATTACCTGCCAAACACTGTTATCACTCTTACATGAAAATATATGTAAATATATAAGTAACATAAATGTATGATGAGCATTTTAAAAAAACTGGTTCAGTTTCCTCACCCATACAAAAACCTGGCCTTTGCCGTCTGTCCCCTGGGATCGCAGCTGATGTTCCTGTTCTGTAAATGTCCAAGTGAACTGGGGAGTGGTTCTTGGGCACTTAATGCTGTAGATGCTGTAAAATTTTTGAAATTGTGATTAAATTTGTAAAGACATAAGGAATACACAAAAAGTAATCTCACAAATAAGAATACTTGAAGTCAATTCATAGATCTGTCCCTAAATAAGATGTGCAGACTTAAAGATGTTCTCAAGATAAATTATTTAATAACTATTTCATAATTACATAATTGTTTCCCCAGAGTAAAGGCACATGCCCCATTTCTAAAAGCAAAAAGTGACTGTCCTGCTTAAACTGAGATGTTTTTAATGTGTTCCTAGTACATTATATCCAACATAATAACAACAACAAAATATCCAACATAATAAAGACTTTATTACTTCTAAATGCCTCACTTCCTTTGAATCTGAAATTTAAATTTCGATTGTGCCCATTCCACATAAATTATATTTTCCTATAAAATATCATCCTTAATCCTTTTTTCATAGGTAATCAACCACAGAAAAGTGTTGGCACAAACTAGTATATTTACCTGATAAACTCTTCTTTTCCTCCTCTGACAGCAGCTGCTTTTTTTGGAGGTTTAAATTCTGAATGGCAATTTCCAGCATTTGCAGTGGTACTGCTCCACATTCTACAGCTTTATGAAGAAGTTGTTTGCTTTTTTTGAAATTACCTAACAAAGTAAAAATTGATTGTTATTTTAATGCAGTCATATTCACTCTCCAGATTCTTATTCTTCAGGGCCTTGAAAAAAAAAATGAAAAGCTTTAGTCAAAAATACTCATTCCAAGGCTCTTGGGCTTTACTTCATAAGCAAATAGGCAGCCTTACTTCTGATAAGCAAATCACCTCAAATAGTTTACTTGTGTAATATGTAATTGATGTATTTATGCATTAGTGTATGATCACTGTCCATTTTCAGATGTAAAAGAAGTATAACAAAGCTGTTACAAAGTGGAGATACCAAAGGCCAACAAAAACACTTAGGACCCTCATGGCATTGAGTAAAAGGAAAAAGTAAGCCCTAGACACTATTAATAGTCCCAAGAGCATGAATCTGTTACAATGCAGCATAATAATTATCATTCACAATGACATTCAGTCATTAAGGAAAAGTTGACATCTTTTGCTAAAGAGAATCCTCCATCAAAAGGAATTTTGTAAAAAAAAAAAAAAAAGCAATCATGAAAAAGATTAATCTTTAGCTATCAGACTTAGCTATACTACCTCCAAACTGTAAAAAAAACTACCATAATTATCTTTCTGATTACAGATAAATTACCAAATTGCACTTCAATTGCAAACTTACCTAATCTATTTAGTCTATTTTGTTATAAATACTAAAATACATATACCATGTATCTTATAGAATATGTTATCAACACTTAACAGGAGCTATGCTATGAACTTGGCACTTAGGATATATAGACGATTAACAGATGTCCTCTAGCTTCAGAGAGTTTACAAGTTTTAAGAATACAAATACATTTGATGGCGGTTACTAAGTCTACATTTATTGAGAGTAGTAATAGAATTTCATGTATTGAACATTTTAGGACAGCAAACAAAAAAAAAGGCTTAGATAACTAGCAAGTAGGCAGCTTATAGACTTCTATGACAACCTGATAAAAACTATGGAATATCCTCCACTCCGACAAACACACGCTTACACACCAAACTACACCTAAGACTTCTGAGATGTTGCATATTTCCTGAAAGCCTATTCATCAACCCTGTTCAAACTAATCACAATTTTGACCTTGAGGTTACTACTACATTGCAGTGGTACAGATAAAGTGCTTATCTTTTTTACATATCACAATTTGAGATTTTCAATTATTTATATGTTTTAAAGATGCAAAGTTTATAGTTGCCACTGATAGGCTGTAATACCTCAAAAAATTCTGAGGTAGAATGAAGGGAAGCTAAAGGGCCTTAAAGGCCCAGCCACAGTTATTTTAACAAGCAAGGAGTTGGTACAATGCTTTTCCCCAGCCTCATTCCTAGAGAATACTCTCCAGTTGCTGAGCCCTGCTTTGGGTACCATCATGGGGATTCCGGCTGAGTCAAGCCAATGGTCATAATATGTGTATCTGGTGGTAAATGGGATCCTGAATGAAGGAGAAACAAGGCTGAGGGAAAACGGGAACATGTGGCCAAGAGGATAGACTGAGGGTAGATCCAGACATCCCAGAAAATGAGAAAGAGAGACGACTATGGAGGACCAGGCTAAAAATCTCTGAGGATGAGAATGCCCTTGTTCTATCCAAAAAGCACAGAATAAGAACCAGGTGAGCAAGAAATAAAAGCTTCTACTACAGTTTACTTTTTTTTCCTCAAAGGGGAACTCCCAATGAATGCTAAATTATATTTTGATGTTTATTTCAGTGCTATGGAATCAGAGCATAAAAAAAGCTTATCTGAGCTCTAGCTTAACTATCTTCTCTCCTCCATCCCACAAATACTCAGTGAAGAAGCCACTTGCCTTTAGGTTTTTCCTGAATCTAAGCATAACATGAAGCTCACACTTATTTCCCTGGATCACTCTTTACAAGTGGAAGAGTTAGTGTAACAAGTATTCTCTGCATTTCCACCTAGGTGGGATTCTTACCCCATGATATTAGCTCATCAACTTTCCTGTCTCTTGCCTCAAATTCCTACTTCATATATGATTTCATATTAGGATATGAGTTCCAAAGGAAGTTATCTTTTACTTAACATTTGGACTTGGTATTTCAAATTACCTTGTGAGAGTTCAAACTGTGCAAAAGATACATGCACAAAAGCAAACTTCTTGCAGTTCGCTCTGGCCATCTGAAAGTAGTCACGTGCGTCATCTGGCTCTTGAATACTGTAATAAAGATTTCAGAGTCAAATTTTAAGAAAAAACATACAGTTACCTAAGTTTTATAATTCTTCATTTTATTTTCCAAGAGACACGGGGTGTTGTTTTTTCTGTGTGTAAAATTAAATACTGTTGGGTTATTTTAAAAAATCTTTTTAGACAGAGCCAAGAACAGGGAAGTTGTGGAAATACGTATATAGTAAAGAGTTTACATTATCCATCTGCTAATCATAAACAAAAGAATTTGGTCAGAAAATATTAATTTTCTTAAAAGTAATCCTAACTTGTTTTTATTTTATCTTTTTGTAAAATGTAGTTATGTAATGTAGTTAAAAATACTAATACTTACGCTTTTAATTCAGCAAATCTCACTTGAATTCGAGCAAAACTCTCATTTTGGCCATATTTATCTGGAGGAAGTGCTTCAATTGCTTGACTGTAACGACCAATCAATTTATTTAAAAGGGCATCATTGAGGGGGACACTGTTTTTCTCTAGTTTGAGTAACAAATTCAACCAGTCCTCTGGGTTGTTCGCCATCATCATAATTTGGTTAACAGTTCCCGAATTATCTGAATACAGGAAACAAAATATTCCACATCAGCAGTAAGAAAGACGTAAAAGCAAATACCAAATAGCACTTTTCTGTTAAATTACAGTCATACTCTCAATATCAATGTACATAACTTCCTTAAAATACTTTAAAAAAAAATTGAACCATTTTATAAATATAAGCAAGCAACTCATTTACTGCATAGGTATCTTGTTTCAGGCTATATTGTACGCTAACAAGCTATATATTTTGAAGGAAAAAACTGGAAATAACTGTCGTTTATAAGTAGTTTTAAAAAGCCAAGGAACACTAACAGAGGACTCACGGGCATGTACAATGGGGTGGGGATGAGACAGAGCAGGGGAAGCAAAGTGGGAAACGCTGGGACACCTGTAACTGAACAACGACAACAAAAAACTGTATGTAGTCTGAAAATATTTTATACTGTAATGGCATAATTCTATTTTAGTATCTTAACTATTCAAAGAAAAACATAAGGTTTTCTCACCACCACCTGTTCCAACTTTCTTAGAAAATTCATTAATAACTTATTCGTTAAAAACTTAGAAACTTATTACCCCAGTCCTGTTGTAACTTTTTTAATCCAACATTATCTCCACATACCTTAAACTTACTTTTAAACCAACCAAACAAAACCAGTTTACAAAAGATAAGCAACTAATACAGTTTCATCTCCCTCCAAGTTACTCATATTTCCACAATTTTCATGTCGTAATTTATTTTTTACTTTCTTTAATGTTAAATGTTTTAAAATGACAATTTGAATTAATGTCAGTCTCCTATTTATGATATTTTAGTCATTACTAAATATGATTAAATTCTTGTTTCTCATAGAAACTATCATTCCTTCCAACAGTTTCAGTTACCTTCTGAAAGGGCTAAATCTTTACCTTTGCAAACGAAATTACTATTTCTGCTTCTTGCTAAAACATAGTACATTCATAACTTTGCTTTTTTAAAAAAAAATTTAATCTAGTCTGATCTTAACTTCATTTCCAGTTTTACTGCCCATTGCTTTCCTAACAAGTAAGTCTGTAAGGTATCTAAAACACGGTGTCTTTGCAGATACCCCATTCTTGAAGCATTGTATTTATTGGGTTTGTATGCCTTTTTTGCCAAACATATACTATATGTAGCATAATGGTTTCATAATTTCTCTCATCTAGACCACATGGTTTTAAGCACTGTTGAGTCTTCCTCAATACTTAATCTAATGTCGCACATCCAAATTATCAATATATGTTAAGTACTTATAGGGTTGAGTGAACTAAGGATTTTAAATAAGGACTCATCTACCTTGGTGTACAAGCTCTGATAGCACTTTTTAAATACACATAATAAAGTATGGTGGTATTCCTTTAAGAATTTGCCTAACACCAAAATGATTAGTTTTGAGCTTGTTTCAAGTAAATATGATCTGTCATCATGACTAGATTACAAGTTCTTCCATTTATTTTCAACCCTTCATCCATATAATGGTTAGTATAGATATGAAAAACTAATCTAAAGGTCACTTTTCAAGTGACCTCAACAATCTGAAATGTAGTAAATTAGGCTTCTGAGCTAATTTGCAGCATAAAGGTTGAATATTAAAATTTGGGCACTTTCATTCATTCAACAAATATTTAAGTGCCTGCTACATGCCCGACACCTTTCTAAGCTGTGTAGATATTTGCCCTGGCTGGTGTGGCTCAGTGGATTGAGTGCCAGCCTGCGAAGCAAGGGGTCGCTGGTTCAATTCCCAGTCAGAGTACATGCCTGGGTTGTGGGCCTGGTCCCTGATTGGGGGTGTGCAAGAGGCAACCACACATTGATGTTTCTCTCCCTCTCTTCCTCCCTTCCCATCTAGCAATAAATAAATAAATAAATAAAATCTAAGCTGTGTAGATATAACAAAACAAATAGAAACCATACCCTTGTGGAGCTCACATTCTAGTGGAAGAGATAAGCAATAAATAAACACACAAATCAGATATAAAGTGATTAGTGCTATGAAGAAAAATAATAACAGGAAAGGGAGATAGGGGACACAGTCCTACCTCAACAGGTCACTATTTTAAATAGGTGAGTTAGGGAAGGCCTCACTGAGATAACGTTTGAATAAAGACCTGAAGGGGTAAGAATGAGCAGATATCTGGGGAGTGGTGTTCACTCTACAGCAAAGGGCAAGAGAAAAGACACCGGTAAGAGCTGGTCTAGCATATAAGAAATACAGCAGAAAAGCCGCTGTGGCTGGAACAGAGTGAGCAAGGAGAAGAGGGAAAAAAAGGCCAAGGGAGTAATAGGTAGACTCTTTAAATCAAAAATTGAGTTTTTGACTTTAAACTTACACATAACTTTATTAAGATTGGTGAGGCTTTCTCAGTTTGCAGCAAAAAAGGAATAAAAAATAGCATGTCTGTTGATAGCAAGCATATCAGTAGAAAGAACGGCTGACAATAACAGAAGAGTTAAGAAAGCTACCTCCAAGTACACTTGAATTTCAGAAAGTATCAATTACTGAGAAAATTGCATTATGTGAACATACAGTGGTTAACATTTTATTCTTTTGTTTAGGGGTCACTCGAAAAAAAAAAGAAACTCACCTGTGGTATCAGAAGAGACTTTATTCAAGCTTAGCTCATCAGTAAGGTCTTCATTTTTAAATTTATTTTTAAAATCTCTCACTTTGTTAATTATTGAATCAATGGTCAATTCTTTGCCACTTAAATCTTCGGCATCCATTTCTAAAGAAAAAAACTGAACTAGTCATAATTCCTATATTTTACTAGCATTAAAGAGGAAAAGCCACTGCATCTAGACTTTTAGAACCCAGAGGACTAACGCATTACTTATGTAAGCACATCTTAACACTGACGTATTAAGGTAGTATTTGTGAAGCTATATGCATAAAAACAACTGCATGTATTTGAAAGTTGGTTAGCAAGGTTCCCAATAGGCTAATTACGTGTTTTCTTCCTAACAGAACTTCCACTGCACAACACAGAAATTGCTGCTCTCCCACCCTTTCAAACTTTCCATTTTTTCTTCTACACACTGAATGCCTTCCTTTGACTCTTCTTCCAGAATTATTTTCTCTGGGCCATTTGCAAATTCTGTCTTTTAAGGAAATGTGATGGGCTGTTTGTTCGGATTCTGGTAGAAACATATAAAGAATCCTTTCAGTAATGTGAACAACCATTCCTTTAGTCACCTGCTTTATGTGAGCAAACCTGCACACCGCAAGGGCTCTAACATCACAGCCCCTTATTGATAAATGGAATATCAATAGGCTTGTTCTTGTGCACTTCTGTCACAATCCTGATTTGCTAACTTAATCACGCTAATATCAAGAATCTACTATATTCTTGTAATACCGAGTACTTGCCCGTTTGCATGGTGGTGATGTTTGGTCATCAAAGTGTCTGCAGTCTTCCTTTCAATCTCACCTTTGTAATTCTCAAACATCAACCCAGTAACCCAGGATCATTGATATCAACGCTGCCACTGACTTCCAGTTTAACAAAAGGGGCCATGAAGTGGGCATCTAGATATCACCTCTTTAAGTCAGGTTCGAAAGGTTAACTGTCAGAAAAGAGCCTCCATCTTCTCTCCCTCTTCTAAAACACCAGACAAGAGGGGAAGTGTCTTTGGGAGAGGATTTTAGGTCCCCAAACTCTCCCAAAGTGCCCCGCCAGGCCCTCTACCCAGAGGGATCCACACCCACCTCTTGCTTCCGCAATCTTCAACAAAATCTCAGGCAATACCCTGTGGCCTACCGGAGGCTGCAAGGCCTCCCCTCCCCCTCCAGCTGCTTTCGCCGCGCCCTGCGTCGTCTACTCTGCTGAGCCGCCTCCGCCTCGTCCCCACCACTTACCGAACCGCACGGCTAAAGAGTCTGTACACAGGCCGCCGCCGCAGTTCTGCCGCGCACTTCCGAGGCCTAACTCGCCGCTAGAAAGCCGAAATGAGAAGAAAAAATGGAATCCAAGCCGCAGTCCCCAAACACGTTTGAAATTCCCCGCCGCTATTGCCCCGGCCTCCTATTGGCAGATGCTGGTCACGTGGAAGTGCCTGCAGCGACTGATTCGTGTGCGTCGCACCGCCCCTTCCTTTGCAACCCAGCGGTTCCGCCCCGGGAGGGTCCTAGTCCAGACCCCATCACTGTAGTGTTGGGGTCTTTGCTTGCTGGCTCTTGGCGGCCATGTGTTCCCCGGACTCCCGGAGGCCGCCTTTTCTGCACTTTCCAGTTTAACCAGGCCAAATTTTTGTCGGAGAGGGAGCCAATCCCGGGCGGAGTTACCCGGTGAGAGGAAAACAGGGGCGGAGACGCTGCTCCCAGCATCTGGACCTAAAAGGTGCTTTGAGAGTAGGTGCTTCCCTCCCGCCACCCGACCACCACCCCAGGGCGTAGTCCTCCACGCTCCTCACTGCCGGGCTTAGGCGGGTGCGGCTAGAAAGGATGGTTCACTTCCCTACCTGCAGCCCGGCTGCCAGCTCAAGAATCTCAGTCTTTATGTCCCTGAGGTTTTACTTACTTGTACCCTTCCACTACCCATAAGGGATTCCATGCTCGTTTTAAAGCCAAGTCCCTCTCCTTTGTCAGAAGTCTGCGCAGAACTCACTTGCCCGTCACGATTGCTTATCAGCCATCCGAGCGTTCCTCCCAGCCTTCCCTCCGTGCCGGTCCCACTTAAGGGCTCTAATATCCTCAAAGAAAGGTCACTTTACAAGTAATCTACCCAGGTGCGGGACTCTGCTAAGGGACTTTGTGATCCAAGGCAACGAGAGGTCGTTTGTAGCAGCATCAATACACGCGCTATGGTAGGACAGTTTGGTTTTGGGTATGTGTAGGAAACTACCTGTACTTGTACCTGTACCTTGGTAATTGCAAAGCTGTTAGAACTCCCTCATTCCCAGTTCCGGCTAGCCATCTGGCTGGCCAGCACGAAAGTCCTTTGTTACCTAATGCATCTTTCCGTACCTTCTGGTTATGTATTTTTGCTGCATCTGAGCAATAGGATTGGTTAATCACCACCTTTGCACCCCTGCGTCTAACACTACATTTCGTTGGAAGGAATTTACTATTCCACAAATTCTTGTTGATCCCTTTGGGGCCTGATCTCAAAACTTGCATCTTCCTGAAAATACTTTCCGGAAGCTCACAGAATAACTTCACCCTAACACTTTTTTTTTTTTTGGACATTCACTCCTTTGGTGATCATCACCTGTTAATGACTCCCAAATTTATGTCTCCAGGTGAGTTTTCTCCTAAATTCCAGACTCATATACCCATTGCCCATTTAAAGTCTACTTAAATGTCTTAAACTCTTCTCACAAAATCTTTGTAAAAGACAATTTCATTGTTCCATTTTTAAACCAAAAACCTTGGTGACATTCCTGACCCCATGTCTAATCCATAAGCACATCGTGTCAGGTCTATAGAGATATTCCTAAAATTCTACCACCACCACTGATACCACCCTGCTCCCAGGCACCTTCATTACTGACCTGGATTCCTGCCATAGCCGCCTGGCTGGTCTCCTTGCTTCTGCGGTTACCTCACCTCAATTTATTCTCCAGCACAGCAGATCAATCTTAAATCATGCCCCTCCTTCCCTCAAAACCCTTCAGAGCTACCTGCCTCATTCATAATAAAAGCCCAGATGCCTTACAATGGTCTAAAGCTGCAATGGTCAACAAGATAGCTATTGAACACTTGAAATGTGGCTAGTGCACCCAAGGAACTGAATTAATTTAATTTTAATTGAAATTAAAAACTAATACTCAGTGCAATTATTGGAAGGCTTTTAAGTATATTTGGGAAAACCGAGATATAGGAACCTACTTTTTTCAAATGTAAATTTTGTAAATGCAGATTAAGTAATTCCTATGAAAATATCTGAGTTTGATATCTAATGTAAGTATAAATGTACACTGGATTTTGAAGATATAGTATGAAAAATAAGGTAAAATATATTATTGGTAATTTTAAAAATATTGATTACAGTTTAAAATTATATTTTTGATATATTGTATTAAAATATATTATTAAAATTAATATCTCCTGTCACAGACCAGAGGAAACTAAGGAGACATGACACCTAAATGCAATGTGTTATCATGGATTGAATCCTGGAAAAGAAAGAGGACATTAATGAAAAAGTGATGAAATTAAAGTAATGACTGAGATTTCATTAACGGTAATATACCTGTGTAGGTTTCTTTGATGCTATCAACTAAGCTATTGAAGAGTACACCAGTGTAGTTTCTTAACTTGGAGAAATGTACCACAATAATGTAAGATCTTAACAGTTGGGAAATTGAATGAAGGGTATATGCCAACTCTCTGTACCACCTTGGCAACTTTTCTGTAAATCAAAAACTACTTCAATTCTGAATAGATCATGGAATTGTTTGAAAGCAGAAATCTCCAGATACCAATATGATTCATTGAGAATAGCCCATATAGAATATACTAAACTTCACTTTGATTTTTTTCTAAAGTTAGGGAAGACTGTAAATGAATAATATCCTATCTTTAGCAAAGAAAGTAATAAAGACTTTTACTGTTTTTGTGGAAAAGAGGGGCATATAAGCTCTATTCTGTTAATGTGAGATGATCTGCAACTTTACAGAGCATTATTCTGAAAGAACATTGCTTAATGGTTTGAGGGAAACTTCGGGTTGACCCCTAGTGGAAGGCCTCAAAACTCTGTCCTTGGTCTTATTTTAAAGTACATATTTTATTTGTGTGACAAACATATAGAGATAATGGTTATTAATTTTGCACATACTAATTAAAATAAAGACAAAATGTTAGAAGAGAATTAAGCCCCAAATTAATAATATGAAATTTATAAGGACAAATGTAAAAGCACATAGGTTTATAAAAATAAAATTCTCCAATATAATACATAACTAGAGTCCAGCTAATTGGAAAAAAATAGTCCAGATTTATATTCTGGAAACAACAACAACAACAACAAAAACTGCACAAAAGAAAACAAGCATTTTCAAGCATTAGATATCAGGCAGCATAGGACAGTGATCCCTGAGAGTAGAGGAACAAACAAGTGAGCCCTGAGATTGTCCCTAGATTACTTCCTGGAGTTTCCAAGTGGTAGGAAGGGGGAACTCAAGCATTGCATGGCATTCTCCCTAAGCTGAGGTAGAGCTTGGAGTTTGGAATGGCTAACACAGCTAAGGTTGACTGGGCAGAGTACCAGAAAAAAAGGTAGCACATACAGAACTCTGGAAATCTACAGAGAAGTCCCTTGAGGCTCCAACTGAACAATGATAAGTACATGTGTCTAAGGAAACTACCACTAGTGGAAAATAATACCTGAAAAGATCGAAGGGAATAATCCCTAGAGGTCATAAAGGGAAAGGAATATTTCATGTTCCTCAGTAGGGCAACAGACAAAGGACACGTGATATTGCCTCAGTACTAGGGCAAAATTTGACTAGACTAAAGAATGCACTAGTCCAGCCTAATAAGGCTTAAGAGCAAGGCTTAAAAGGATCAGGCTGTTTCCATATAATTTAACTGCCTCCCAGAACAAAGCTCAAGCATTTTTATAGAAATATAAGAAAGTTCAACCAGGTCAAATTCACAATGTCTGGCATCTAATTGAAAACCTTACCAGGTATTCTAAGAAGCAGGAAAATTTAACTTAGAAAAATGAAAAAAAAAAAAACCCCAGCCAATTGAGAAAGATTAAAAAATGGCACAGAGGCCCTGGCTGCTGTGGCTCAGTGGATTGAGTGCTGACCTACGAACCAGAGGGTCCCAGTTTGATTCCCAGTCAGGTTGATTCCATAGGGGCACATGCCTGGGTTGCGGGTGGGCCCTGGTTGGGGGGCTGCATGAGAGGCAACCACACACTGATGTTTCTGTCCCTCTCTTTCTCCCTCCCTCCCCCTCTGTCTAAAAGAATAAATAAATAAAATCTTTTTAAAAAATGGCACAGAAGACAGAATCAGTAAATATGGACACTAAACAGTAATTATGACTGTATTCCATATGTTCTAGAAGTAAGGAAAATGTGAACATGCTAAGGAGAGATGTGGAATGTATGATAAGACCCAAAATGAACACTTAGAGATAAAAAATACAATGTTGGCAATAAAAAAAAGGCATTGGATAAGATTAACAGCAGATTAGACAATGGAAAACAAAAGTTCAAAAACCTGAAAATAGAGCAATAAAAACTGCAAAATTAAACACAATAAAAAGACACACAAACCCTGACTGGTGTGGCTCAGTTGGTTGGGTGTCCTTTTCTGAGAAGCAAAAGGTGGCTGGTTCGATTCCTGGCCAGGGCACATGCCTGGGTTGTGGATTCGGCCCCCAGCAGGAGCACTAATGAGAGGTAACCAATTGATGTTCCTCTCACATAGATGTTTCTCTCCCTGTCTCCCTCCTTTCCCCTCTCTCTTAAATAAATAAATAAATAAATAAAATCAGAACACAAAGTAAACAAAACATCTATGAGCTATAGGACAACTTAAAGTGGACTTGTATAGATGTAATTGGAGGTTTCTTTTTATTAAAAAAAGATTTTGTTTATTTATTTTTAGAGATGGAGGAAGAGAGGGAGAGTAACATCAATGTGTGGTTGCCTCTCATGCATGCCCCCTCCTGGGGACCTGGCCTACAACCCAGGTGTGTGCCCTGACTGGGAATCAAACTGGCGACCCTTTGGTTCACAGGCCGGCACTCAATCCACTGAACCACGCCAGTCAGGGTGTGATTGGAGTTTTCAAATGAAAGGAAGGAGACCTGAAGAATACATTTGTAGAAAAAAATGACCAAAAATCATCCATTTTGGTAAAAGTTTTAAGTGAACATATTGAAGAAAAATAACAAATTGCAAACACAAGAAACTTAATAAAACTTACACCTTTGTGCATAATTAAATTGCTCAAAACTAGTAATAAAAAGAAAATCTTAAAAAGCACCCAGAGAAAAAAAGATTTATTACATAAAAAAGGAGCCAACATAAGGATGACAGCAGAAACAATGTGAGCCTGGTAACCATGGAGAAATATCTTTAAAATACTGAAAGAAAAAAATTATCAACCTAGATTTGTATACCCTGTGAAAATATCTTTTACTATGAAGGGAAAATAAGGATGTTTTCAGACATACAAAAACTGAAAGAATTCATTACTAATAGATTTGCACTACAAGAAATATTAAAGGAAGTTCTTCAGGCAGAAAAACTGTGAATTTACCTGAAAGAGTAAAGAACACTGAAAATGGTTAATATGAGGGTACATAGAAAAGACATTTTTAATTTTAAAAATCTCTTTAAAATATAACCGATTAAAGTAAAAACAATAATAACAATGTATTGTCAGATTTATAACATATACGGAAGTAAAATATGACCATAATAGCACTAAAACCAGGAGGAAAGAATTGTAAGTTCATTGTTTAAGGTTTTCCTACTGTATGTAAAGTGGCATAATACTAGTGTTAAGTTAAAAATGCATTCTATAAACCCCCACTGCCTGTTATTATAACCAGTATTTATAAGTACATCTCAGGCACTGGAAGTATTACTATTCCAAAAGGAAATATGCTTTAAGTGTCAAATATACATCAGATTACAGAGACATAGTGTGAAAAATAACATTAAATTTATCATTAATATTTTAAGACTGATACAGGTTAAAATAAAAATAATTCAGTTATATAGGGTTAAATAAAAATTATATCAAAATTCATTTCACCTGATCCTTTTAAGTTCTTTTTAATGTGACTGTTAGAAAAATGATAAATTACACATGTGGCTCACATTTTATATCTTGGATAGTGTTGTTAGAAATGGTAAAGCAACCACTAAAAACCAAAAACAGAAAAGAAAACATAAAAATGGCCCTGGGTGGTGTGGCTCAGTGGATTGAGTGCCAGCCTGTGAGCCAAAGGGTTACCGGTTCAATTCCCAGTCAGGGCACACGCCTGGGTTGTGGGGCAAGTCCCCAGTAGGGGGTGCACAAGAGGCAACCACAAATTGAAGTTTCTCTCCCTCCCTTTCTTCCTCCCTTCTCCTCTCTAAAAATAAATAAATAAAATCTTTAAAAAAAGAAAACTTAAAAACAAAAGTTATAGCTAATTATTGAAAAGAGGAATAATTAAAACAGTTAATCCAAAATGAAACAAAATCACAAATGAGGAAAAAACAGATGAGGAAAACAGAAAGAAATAGAAAATAATTTATTTAAATTTAACTATATCAATAATTGCATTAATTGTTCATGATCGAAATACCTCCTAAAAGGGATAGATATTTTAATATTGAATAATTATACAAGTACCAACTATCTGCTGCCTACAATAAACCACTTTATAAATATGAAGACAAATAGGATAGAAGTAAAAGAACATAAAAAGATATACCATGTTTGCACTACTAAATACAGAATGAAAAACACCTAACCTGTCAGAGGTCTATGACAACAGCCTTAAGAGTTTTTGATCATCTAGGTAAATGATCTTTCACCTCTGATCTAGGATCTTTTTTGAATATCAGACATGAATCCATGATGAAAACTTGTCAGAAGTAAGTGCATCTGCTGGAAATCTAGATCAAATGCTTTGAAGTCCAGTCCCAGATTCTAATTCACAAGTATTTAGACAGCTCTGAAAATAGACACTGTTTCTCTCTGATGATCAAAAGTTTTTGATACATTACATAGTAATGGATGGAAGACAAAATCTTTGAAACAAGTTTAGATAGTTCCAAGTCCCCCAGTGGATGCATGAAATCATGGATAATATTGAACCCATATATACATATATGTTTTTTCCTATACATATCTGTGATAAAGTTTAATTTACAAATTAGGCATAGTAAGAGATTACCAACAACAATCAATAGTAAAATATAGCAATATATTGTAAAAAAAGTTATGTGAATGTGGTCTCTCTCTCAAAATATCTTATTACACTGTTCATCCTTCTTCTTCTTGTGATGATTTCAGATGATAAAATGCCTACGTAATAAGAGTGAGGTGATTACATAGGTACTGTCACTTAGCATTAGGCGGCTATGACCTGATAATATGTTAGAAGGAGAATCATGTGCTTGGAGTGATCCTGGATCATTGAACCATGACAACATCAATGGTTGAACGTCAGGAGTCGATGATGTCCGTGGTTGAACTTGTCAATGGTTGATGATTGGAGAAATTTAATATTTTCAGACCTTGGTTTACCGCAGATAACTGAAACAGTGGAAAGTGAAAACAGATAATGGGAGGCTACTGTAGTTAACTATAGCAGCATCCTTCATCTGTAGGTACAGAAACCTCCACATAGTTCTGAAGGGCCCACGACAATGCTAGTGGTATGCGAGGTTACCCAAGACGTTACCAGCCTGCAGGTGTATTCAGACTCACCTGTAGACTACTAAGATTTCAGGACTTACAACTCCTATCTGCAGAATGCTGGTCCTCAGCCCCTGACTTGTTCCCTTTGGTATTTTGGGGAGTCTCTGGGGGCTTCTTACTTGTGATCAGAAACAAAACTAGCCTCAGTGGATACCACGTTTTTCCCCAAAGATCACCACTGCTCTCCCAAGACCTTATTCCTTCAAACATCTCATTCTTCCACAAACCCTATTGTTAGTCCACTGAACACAAGGGACTTTACCACACTCTGCATGGTTCTTAAAAGTTTGTGGTTGTAAACTTTGGTTATCTGTGGTAAATTGGGTTTACCTCTCTCTCTTTCATAACTCCCAATCTGAGAAGTCAGAAACAATGCCGTATGTGTTTGTGCCTTAATGTTTTAAGGGGTGTTCAGTAAATGTTCTTTCAGTTTTTTGCTTATAGCCCTCACTTGGCTTAGGACCCAGGCATGAATATACGGTATCAGATTGTGAACAAAGATATACACAGAATCTCTATTCTGTTCTGATGCCTAAGGGTTTGTTACTGGAGAGCTCATTGCTCCTCCCTCCTACCATTAAAATGAGTTCTCTCCCAGAAGACTCTATAGCCCCTTTTCAAACTGACTTCTGTCAGAATATGTCATAATTTATCCCAATTGCCTAGTAACCCAAGCAGAAGACAAAGCTCAAGTTCTTTCTCAAAGGTTCTTCAGGCCCCAGGAAATTAGGCTGGCTTCCCAAATCCCCAGACACGCTTAGATGGGCCTGAACCTGCAGGAACTGCAGCCAGATTCAAGCTGAAATTTTTCTGTCCTGATGCACAAGCAAATCTTCAAATTAACTCAGCAGTGACAAATCTTCAAATCACATAAAGCCACTCCACACTCTTAGCAATAAAGGCAATCAGTACTGATAGAGGCTATGAGGTAGCAAAAAAAAACCCTCAAAAACCAAAAACAAACAAACAAAAAGTACTGGAAAGACCACCAAGGGAAACACAGAAGCTAGTCACCACACAGTATATTCTGTCAAGGGTAGGAAAGAATTTGGGCTTTCAATGATACTGCTGAAATTCCTCCATGATACTCCTCAAACTGGGGACACAAGTTATTTGTTAATATATAGATATATAGACTGGAAGAATATAAACAGCATTAAAATATTTTCAGATCCAAGACGGCTGCAGAGTAGCTAGAAGCTCCATCCACTTGTCCCCAGATCCAGACCAGTCTTGCAGCGAAACCACAGATCAACCAACTTGAAAATCTAGCAGAGAGTAAGTGAGAGCATGTGTGAATGAGTGAGTATGAGGATGAGAGCGTAGGGAGTGTGCATGAGTGGGACAGAGCCTGCCCACCTGCAGACACTTGGGAGTGGGTGGCCAGGGCTCTCCTAATGGAGCAACTGCTACCACCACTCCCCAGACCGGCACTTCTGGCTGCATAGATATGGAATGACTATGGATCAGCTTAGGAGCCTCAGCCCTGGGGGCAGAGGGAGATGGCCAGGGAGGTGCTGGCTGCAGAAACAGTGTGGCAGTAGCAGGCCAGCCGGAGGCTGAGAATCACTGGAGGGAGCGGAGAGAGCACCGCACTATTACCCTGTGGTATAGTATCGCTGCAGGACTCTTACCAGTGCCATCTGGGAAAGATCCAGTGAGAAAATTTATCTAAAACTGTCAGAGGCTCTGACAGGCTGTGGCCAGCCCTGACCAAGAAAGAGAGTGATTTTTGGGAAGAAAGAGCACGTGGAAAACAGGTCATCCAGGGGTCAGTGCTACAGCATGAGGGCTACACAGAAACTCTTTTTAAAAAGGAGCTGAAGTGAGACTCAAGACACAGTAGGGACCTGGTGCTTGCAAGCACGTGTGCATGTGTGTACCTGTGCAGCAGCTCTGCAAAGAACTCAGGAGGATATAGTCATGCTGAATGGATGGTGAGACCTAACCCAGCACAGCTGGTGGGCAGGGGACTATACAGAGTAGAGAGTTCAGGATATGAGACTCCAATGAAAGAGCAGCAGGTGGGGTACTGGACAGCCAGGAGCTGAATGCCTGAGATTTGCTGCAGCCAGGCAGGACCTCACAGACAGGTGAGTCCATCCCCCACTTGCTGGATTACAGCTCTGTAGATCAGTAGGCCAGGCTCAGGAGCTCTGTGCTAGGTGCATTTCCACAGGGGAAAAAAGGAAAGCTCTGAAAGGGTCCTTTACTGGACACTACAAGCTACACTGTTCCTTGGGCCCAGATCCTCTGAAACCAACAGAGCAGAGAGATTAGAGACAGCGGCAACAGGGGTGTTCAGGGCCCCACCCAACCTCAGTGCTTAGACAGAGCTGCCATCCGCGCCTAGTAGGAAAGAGCTGCCCCTTTTACATAAATTGGCCCCTAACAGGAAATGCACAGCTAATTCACCAGAACCCATACATTACTGGAAAGAATCTGAGAAAGACCAAGACATATGGAAAGGGGGCAGGGAAACACTCCTACCAACTTACTGGAAGACTGAACAGTATCCCCGACCCCAGGTGACACAGGGTACCCACCCTCCCAATCACACCAGAGCCCCCTTCTGGAGGAAGGGGGAGAAGATACTAGCAGTCCTCTTGGGTCATTAAATGAACCACTCCTGGGCCCTGGGTTGATGGAAAGCCAGCATGGCAGAGCAGTGGGGACCAGCCAAATCTGAAGGAGACAGCCACAGATTGTGGAATGCTTCTAGTCTCAAATGGGCTGCCTAGGGCCAGACTAGGACATCATCTGGTATTACCAGGAGCAGATCCAAAAAGAGGAGACAGTGGTAAATACTGGATTCTACTGAGACAAATTCCACTGTATTCTTGTTCATGATTTATGTTATTTTCTTTCTTAGCTCTGGATAGGTTTTAAACTTTCATTTCTTGTCCTTCAAGCTTGTGCCTATTAGGTCACTAGTTTTTATATTTTAGTTTATTTAAAATATCATATTTTGCCCCTCCCTTCTCTTACTCCAGTTTACCTTCTTCCTTCCTCTTATTTTTGTTTTAAATTTTATTTTTTCTCTTGCTACGATGTGTTTTTATTCTAAATTCTTACATTTCTTCCTCTCCTCTCAAGCCTCTCAAACCATTTCTCATATCATTAGTCATCTCACATTCTTTTTCCTGTTCTAAAAATACCCTATTCTTTCTGCACCTTTATCAATCTTTGCTTGTTCACTGGTTGTTGACATGGTGGTGGTTGTCGTATTTCTTCAATTTTATTTCTAGATCTTCACTATTTTTGTATTTCAAATTCTCAAATTTTACTGTTCCACTTGCCTGCTCCATTATGCCTTCTTCTGGTCCTTTCTTTTTTTTTTTAATTTAAAATTTTAATTTTGCCCTGCCTTAGTCTAGATTTCATTCCTCATTCTTAGTATTGCTTCTCACTCTATCCTCTAAAAATCACTTTCCTTGCCTCTAGACATCTCATAAGCTTTTCTTTCTTTTTTCTTCTTCTTCCTATTCCACTTGTATTAATCTTTGCTCATCTATTGTTGATATGCTGTGGTGGATCTTTTTCTATAATTTGGTTCCTATTGTTTTCACTATATTTAAAAAAAAATTATTTAAACCTAATACTATACTCTTCCCATTTCTTACTCCATTCTGCCTTCTTCCCTTCCTTTTTTATTCATGATGTAAATTTTATTTCCTTCTTTCTTCACCTTGTTTTTATTTCCTATTCTTATTATTTCTCCCCCCTTGACCCTCTCAAAATCATTTTCATTCAGTTAGTCATCTCATATTTATTTTTCCTTTCCTATAATGTCTCATCTCTTTACACATTTATTAACATTTGCTCATTTGCTGTTGATAGTATGGTTGTGGGTGGGGGTTATTTTTGTGGGTGTGGGTTTTTTTCCTGAGAGTTTGGTTTTGTTCTGGCACCACCTGTACAACAGCATACAAGACATGCTGGGCAGTGTTACTCTCAGTCAGCCAGCTAGAGGGAAGGACCCATCAGAGAATGACCCAACAAAAACCAAAATCCAATTATACCAGAGAGCCCACATAAACATCATAAAGGACACCCCAAGTTCATCCAGCTCAGGAGATCAAGGAAACTGCACCACTGAGTCCACAGTTCTCCTATCACACATGGTCATATCATGAAGACAGGTGTCAAAACAGATCAATCTCATATGAAGAAACAGACAAGAAAAGCCACCTAAATGGGGAGACAAAGAAACAACCCCCAACTGAAAGGGAAGGAGGAATCCCCAGAAACAGTGCTAAATGCAACTGAGGCAAGCAAACTATCAGATATTGAGTTCAAAATAACGGTAATAAGGATGCTCAAGGAGCTCTGTGAGAACTACAAGGAACTCCATGGATGCTATAGGGAACTTACTGGGAACTACACCAGCCTGGAAAAAGACATAGACACTATCAATAAGAGCCAGGAGGAAGTGAAGAATACAATATCTGAAATGAGTGATACATTAGAAGAAATGAAAAGCAGGCTAGATGAAGCAGAGGATCGAATCAGCGACCTGGAAGACAAAGTAGAAAAAAACTCCCAGACAGAACAACAAAATGAAAAAGGACTCAAAAATAATGAAAAGTGTTTAAGGGGGCTGCAGGACAACATGAAACATAATAATACTTGTATCAAAAGGATGCTAGAAGGAGAAGAGGAGCAAGGGTTAGAAAACCTGTTTGAAAAAGTAATGACAGAAATCATTACTTTTCCCTCATCCTAACTTGATGAGGGAAAAAGTCACACAAGTCCAGGAAGTACAGAGGGTCCCAATCAAGATAAACCCAAAGATGCCCACTCTAAGATACATCATAATTAAAATAACAAAAGTTAAAGGCAAAGAGAAAATCTGAAAGGCAGCAAGGGAGACATAGCAAGTAACATACAAGGAAGCTCTGATAGGCTATCAGCTGATTTCTCAACAGAAGCACTATAAGCAAGATGGGAATGGCAAGAAATATTCCAAGTAATGAAAAGCAAAGGCCTGCAACCAAGACCACTCTACCCAGCAAGGTTCTCATGTAAAATGCAAGGTGAAATAAAGAGTTTCCCAGACAAAACAGCCTAAAAGAATACATCTCCACCAAACAAGCAATGCAAGAGATGCTAAAGGGACTGCTATAAGAAGATGAAGTGAGAGAGAGAGAGAGAGAGAGAGAAAGAGAGAGAGAGAAACACAGGTACAAAGGGGAAAAAATGGCAAGGAATGAGTACCTATCAATAACAACCTTAAATGTAAATGGATTAAATGTTCCAATCAACATAGGGTAGCTGAATGGATAAGAAAACATGACCCACATATACTCTGACTACAAGAGACCTGTCTCACAACTAAAGATATACACAGACTGAAAGTGAAGGGGTGGAAAAAATATTCCAAGCAAACAGACATAAAAAATACTAGAGTAGCAATACTTATATCAGACAAGATAGATTTCAAAACAAAGGCCATAAAAAGACAAAGAAGGACACTACATAATACTTCAGGGAGTAATCCATCAAGAAGATATAAACCTTGTAAATACATATGCACCCAACATAGGAGCACCTAAATATATAAGGAAAATCTTGGAGGATTGCAAGAAAGATACTGAGAGCAACATACTCATTGCAGGAGATTTTAACACCCAACTGTCAACAATGGATAGATCTTCCAAGCAAAGAATCAGAAAGGATATTGTGACATTGAGCAACACTCTAGATCAAATGGACTTAATTGATATATACAAAAACTTCACCCTGCAGAAGGAAATTATACATTCTTTTCAAAGATAGACCACATGGTAGGACACAAAACAAGCTCAACAAATTCAAGAAAATTGAAATCATATCAACCATCTTCTTGTATCACAATGGCTTGAAAGTAGAAACCAACCTCAAGGAAAAAACCCAAAAACATTCAAATACATGTAGACTGAGTAGCATGCTATTAAATAATGAATGGTTTAACAATGAGATCAAGGGAGAAATCAAAAAGTTCCTGGAAACAAAAGAAAATGAACATAGAACAGCCCAAAACCTTTAGGACACGGTGAATGCAGCCTGGAGAGGGAAGTTTCTAGCAATACAAGCCTACATAAAAAAGACAGAAAAATCTCAAATGAACAACCTAACCCTAAGTAACTAGAGGAACATCAACCAACAAAGCCCAGACAAGTAGAAGGAAGGAAAATCATCAAGATCAGAACTGAATGAAATGACATAGAGGTTAAACAGATAATTCAAAAGATCAATAAATCCAGGAGCTGGTTCTTTGAAAAGATAAACAAAACGGACACACCTTTAACCAGTCTAATCAAGAAAAAAAGAGAGAGGACCCAAATAAATGAAATCAGAAAGGAAAAAGAAGTTACAACTGATACCACAGAAACACAAAAGATTGTTAAGAAATTGCTACAAACAACTAGATTCCAAGAAATTGGACAACCTGGTTGAAATGGACAAGTTTCTGGAAACATACAAACTTCCAAAACTAAGTCAAGAAGCAGAAAGCCTGAATTGACTGATAAGGACTAGTGAAATTGAAGCAGTAATCAAAAAACTTCCAGCATTCAATAGGCCTGGACCAGATGGCTTTAATGGAAAATTTTATCAACATTAAAGAACTAACTCCTACCCTTCTCGAACTCCTCCAAAAAATTCAAGAAGAGGGAAGACTCTCAAACTCTTTTTTTTTGAGGCAAATAAAATCCTAATCCCAAAACAAGGTAAAGACACAACAAAGGAACAAAAACTAAAGGCCAATATCTCTAATGAACATACATGCTAAAATCCTCAACAAAATATTTGCAATCTGGTTCCAGCAATACATTAAAAAAGATCATATGCTATGATCAATTGGATTCATCCCAGGGATGCAAGGGTGGTATAATATTCTCAAATCAATTATTGTAATACACCACATAAACATAATGAAAGATGATTTGATCATATCAATAGATGCTGATGAGAAAGTACAGCACCCATTTATGGCAGAAACACTCAGCAAAGTGGTAGTAGAGGGAGCATACCTCAACACAATAAAGGCCATTTACGAGAAACCTACAGCCAACATCATACTCAACAGGCAAAAACTAAAAGCTTTCCCCTTAAGATCAGGCACAAGACAAGGGTGTCTGCTTTCACCACTCTTATTTAATGTAGTACTGGAAGGTCTAGCCACAGTGATCAGAGAAGAAAAAAAAAAAAAGTCATCCAGGTTGGAAAGGAGGAAGAAAAGCTGTCATTATTTGCAGATGACATGATAGTGTACATAGAAAACCATATAGTCTCCACCAAAAAACTATTTGACCAGGAAGTTAATTTGGCAAAATAACAGGATCAAAGTCAGTATTCAGAAATCGATGGCATTTTTGTACACCAACAATAAGCTATCAGAAAGAGAAACTAGGGAAAAATCCCATTTACTACAGCAATAAGAAAAATTAAGTACCTAGGAATAAACAAACAAAGAGATAAAAGACCCGTACTCAGAAAGCTACAGAACACTGAAGAAAGAAATTAAGGAAAATACAAATAAACAGAAGAATATATCATGTTCATGGATTGGAAGAATTAACATTATTAAACTTTCCATGCTATCTAATGCAATCTATAGATCCAGTGCAATCTCTATTAAAATATCGATGGCATACTTCATAGATGTAGAACAAATATTTCAGAAGTTTATATGGAACCAAAAGTGGCCCCAAATAGCCTAAGCAATCTTGAGAAATAACAAAGTAGGAGGGAATCACAATAACTGATATCAAGCTATATTATGAGTCTACTGTAATCCAAACAGCCTGGTATTGGCATAAGAACAGACACATAGATCAATGGAACAGAATAGAGAGCCCAGAAATAAACCTATGCCTCTATGGTCAATTAATATTTGGCAAAGGGGGCTGGAGCATAAAATGGAGTAAAAATAGCCTCTTCAACAAATGGTGTTGGGAGACCTGGACAGCTACATGCAAAAAAATGAAACTAGACCACCAACTTACACCATGCACAAAAATAAACTCAAGATGGATAAAAGACTTAAATACAAGTTGTGACTCCATAAAAGTCATAGAGGAAAAACATAGGCAGGAAAATTTCAGTTATCCCACGCAGCGATATCATCACTGATATGTCCCCTAGAGCAAGGGATATAAAGGAAAGAATAAACAAATGAGACTTCATCAAATTAAAAAGCTTCTGCTCGGCTAACGAAAGCACCAGCAAAATGAAAAGGGAACCAATCGTATGGGAAAATATATTTGTCAGTGATACCATGGACAAGGGTTTGATCTCCAAAATATATAAAGAAGTCACACAACTCATGGCCTTACACCAGGAAGACAAACAATCCAATAAAAAAAATAGGCAAAGGACCTGAACAGACACTTCTCCAAGGAGGATATACAAGGGCCCAGAGACATATGAAAGGATTCTCAGCATCACTATCCATCAGAGAGATGCAAATTAAAACCACAATGAGATACCACTTCACATCCATCAGAATGACCATCATAACAAAATCAACAAACAACAAGTGCTGGTGAGGATGTGGAGAAAAGGGAACCCTAGTGCACTGTCAGTGAGAATGCAGACTGGTGCAGCCCCTGTGCAAAATAGTATGGAATTTCCTCAAAAAACTAAAAATGGAACTGCCTTTTCATCCAGTGATTTCACTGCTGGGATTATACCCTAAGAATCCCAGAACACAAATTCAAAAGTACCTATGTACCCCAATGTTCACAGCAGTGTTATTTACAATAGCCAAGTGCTGGAAACAGCCTAAGTGTCCATCAGTAAATGAGTGAATCAAAAACTGTGGTACATTTGCACAATGGAATATACTGTGAAGCAGAAAGAAGGAATTGCTGCCTTTTGTGACAGAATGGATGGAACTGGAGAATATGTTAAGGGAAACAAGCCTACCAATGAAAGTCTTGTGTATCACTAAGAGTTTGGAGGGCTTAAATCATCAATCATTTGCTCACCTGGTTACATTCCGAGTAGATTTCCTGCTTTGGTCACATACAGGTTCCTGAAATAATTGGTAAGACTGCAAGTATCTGTGCTGAAGGTTCAGGCTTCAAGTGTCCCCAGAAAGAAACCAGATCCTCTAGAGGTCTTGCCACATTTTGCCTCTGAGGCAAGGAAATACTAAGGGACTAGACACCTGCTTGGAATAATTTTTTTAAAAAGCCATAGACATTAACTTGTAGAGAACATTTATAACAACTAAAACACAAACAGCTAAACTTGTAACACAGAGCTGTGATAATAAACATAATAATCAGTATTCTGAAATTCTAAAACAGTTTCTGCAGTTAAATATAAGGCATTGCATGATTAAAGTCTTTTTCTATCATGTCTATCTATCTATCTACCCACCTACCTACCTATCTTATTTTATCCCCCCACCTCAGGAAAGTGCAAACACAGTCTTTCACTACCACAACTTATCCAGTCGAGTTTCTGAAATTTGAGGAACTTGCTGGGGTCAGCACATCCAGAGTGCAGTGGGTAAACCTTGCCCTGGGAAAACCACCTTCATGGTCACAGAATCTCCCCTACCAGCTAAGTATTATCTTATCCTATGTAAAATTATCTTTTCCTTGTGTCTCCCATGAGGGGAGTGAATTAACTTGTTATGTGAATACATGAAGTAACGCAAGACCTTTCTTCAGTCAGTTAAGAAAAAATTTAAACACTTTATTATAATATTTCGGGTCTGGAAATTTCCTTCTTATGTTATTAAATGTGCATCTTTTAGTGATAGGAGCAATGTCCTAACATTTTTATATTGCTTTTTTATTTTGAAGCTTCTTAAGGTTTTCTCTCACTCAGAGCATGCAGATGTGGTGAGGAGTACCTCTGGGGATAAAGTTATCCACCTACAACCTCTTTCACAACCACGTGTGCACACAGGTCTGATTAGAGTTCCGCTTGCGCCATGGACACCCAGGATAGTGACTGTGGCACCTGTCAAAGGCTCAATCCCTGCTTTTTCTGGTAGAGCAAGGTTGCACAGGGAGTGTCTAGCAGCCCGACTAGTCCTGTCAGAATGGAACCCACAGATGGCTCAGGGGTGAAGAAGAGCTGCAAGATCCCTTTCCCCTAAAATCAGTCAATATGAATAAAACTAGAAGGCTCCATCTTTATTAACTCTATAGATGAGTGCAGGAAGGAGAGGTAGGTGGAAGAAAAGCAAGTACTGGTAAAATGGCAATGTTTATTTTGACAATATAGTTATCCTATAGAAAATAAGTCATCAGATTTTTAAAAAATGGAAGGAGAGGGAAAGAGAAACAGGAACTCAAGTGGGAAAATATAGCACTTATATTAGTGAGGGAAATTAATTAGGTTAAAATTTTTTCTCTGGAATAGTACTTTAATATTTAATAGTTGGTTATTTAGAAATCTGAATGGTAGTCATTTGGGAAAGAAATAAATGGGTGGGCAAAAGAAGATTTACAGTTGTGAGTACATAAAACAGTTTATTCTTGTAGTATTGTTTATTAATCATTGTATTATTTATCTGTATTATAACTATAAACCTACTTTTGACCACCCCTGTATATCTTACTAATAATTGCATCAAGTAAACCCACATCGATGTTAATAGTAATAATAGCAATCGGCCCTAACTTCCTGAAGGAATATCAACAGTAAAACAAAAAATGGTAAAGTTTTATGTTTGTCAGAAACTTTATAATTTTTAAAGTGCTTTCACTTAAATGGTCTCATTTGATCCTCATATCAATTTATGAGATAGGTAGCACCATTTTTTTTCATCATTTTTCAGTCAGGAGACTGAAGTGTAGAACATTTCAGTGACTTGCCCTGGGTTATATTTCTGGAAAATGGCAACACTAAGACCAGAACTCTGGACTTTTATTTCTGAGTTCATTTTTATTTCTGACAGAATGATCATTCATAAGCACTACAGTTTCTGTCACCAGAAATAGCCATTAATTTCCAGAGTTGAGTAAAACTGTCCTTGGATAGGTATAATTCACAGTACTTATCCATATTGGATTGATATCTTTTGTTTTTGTTCCTTTTTCATGTACTGTTAAAATAATATGTGAATCGAGGTTAATAGACAATTTAGCTCACAACTTTCCTTGGGCTTCTCCAATAGTTTTAGTCCTCAATGCTAGTTTAGTTGGCAGATGGCTGAGTGTACCATTTGAAATCGTCACTTCCACCTACTCCACCCTTTGACCCAGTTTCTACCAAGACTTGGCACCACAGCTATTATATTGTGTATATTGCAGGAGCTTTGAGTTTCCTTAAACCTGTCTCAGCAGTTTTCAACCAGGGCATTTAACTCGCTCTGAAAAGGGCAGTTGTAGAAAGACATACATGCAAGGACGTTGTCAGATTCATTCTGTTCGCAACTCAATTCTACATCCATCCCTTTCCATCCAGGCTCAGGAGTAAACATGCAGATGCATTAGGTTGGAAACTCTTTTGAGTCACATAGACCTTGAGAGGGATGTGTGAATGTGGTCAGCTCTGAAGTATCCCCAGTAGTTATGAAATCTCCACATATAATGCTGTTCCATTAGAATACCCTGCTCCACTCAGAACTTTTCTGGTTACCCTGGGTGCCTTCATGGACAGAAAAGGTCCGCCCCTAACATATGTTAGCTCCAGGGCAAGAGTATAAATAGAGGCCTACATACCTTATGTCTAAATATTTAAAGGTTACAGGTCAGGCTAACAAGCTGTAAAATGCAGTATGTCCTCTCCTCCTACTGCAACAACAGTATGTCCATAATAACAAAGTTGAAATACATGTTGAAAGCTAAGACTGTTTGTGACCGCGAGTTGGCAAATATAAAAGGCATTTGAATTTAATTATTACTCTACATTTTAGGCACTTTTGCTGATGGGCCAGCAATATTTGGAAGAGTAATAAAATAAAGTATATAATTTCTGTTACTTATAAATTGATTCGCTCCATGAATTTATTATTCTTTTATTAGAAAAAGATAATTTATTACATTGTTCTAGTTAAGATTTTTACATACTTTGTACTCTACTGACAGTAAAGAGCTAAATAACTAAAAATTAATTGTATCTGTATTCAAAGAGCAAATATTTGAATATATTTTCATAAAAATTTAGATACAAAAATTAAAATTATTTTACACATAACTTTACAGAAACTTATTTTCTTCTAAAATATTCAAATCTACATATTAAAATTAAGTCAAAATACAAATTCTAAATTAATGCATATAAAAATTTTAATCAAAATTATTTAAATAAAATTGAATCTTTAAATTCATTTTTAAAGACAATTAAATCTTATTAGACATTTTCATAAAAATAAAACTACTCACAACTTTAGCATTGAATTGTGCTAATATATTGAATAAGTATCACACTTTATATATATTATGTCTAGATCAGCACTGCCTAATAGAAATAGCGTGCCCTGGCTGGTATGACTCAGTGGATTGAGTGAGTGCTGGCCTGCGAACCAAAGGGTCACTGGTTCAATACTCAGTCTAGGGTACATGCCTGGGTTGTGGCCAGGTCCCCAGTAGGGGGCGCATCAGAGGCAACCACGCATTGATGTTTCTCTCCCTCCCTTCCACTTTCTAAAAATAAATAAATAAAATCTTTTAAAAAATAGTGCAAGGCAAATACTTATAACTTTTAATTTTTTTACTTTGAAAGTTCTTCTACATTAAAAAATTTAAAAGTAAATACTGTAAAAATTGTTAAAATAATTTTAATAATATATTTTATTTAAACCAATAAATTAAAATATTATTCCAACATGTAATCAATATAATAATAATTAATGAGTTCTCTTGCATTCCTTTTTTCATACTAAGTCTTCAAAATTTAGTGTGTAGTTACACTTATAGCATTTCAGTTGAAGTAGCCATGTTTCATATGCCCAATAGCTACATGTAGCTAAAGTTACCATATTAGACTGTGCGTGTTTCTTGGTTGCCATGTAGACTATTACAAATACCACATTAATTGGTGAGGTCCTTCAGAAACACAAGCTGAAAGACCAAGAAAAGCAAGAAAGAGGATGCTCCCTACAACTGGTAGAGATGTTAAGAGAAAGAAGTTAACATGTTAGTTAATTGGTCTTTCTCTTACCTAAGGACTTCTACCACTCTAATCCTCTGATGCAGTGTCTACCTCCAGGGTAGGCAGTGGCACGACCCACCAACCTTCATGGGTGCTGGTGCCTTTTCTAAGACAAGAGGCTTAGAGAACCTCTTAGGGTTCTTCTTGGGACCTGAATGGGGTTAGGAACAAGAGTGGATGTTTAGGCTTATAGATCACTCTGTGCAGCGCTAAACACCAGACAGTGAGTTAACAGAGATCCAATGTGTTTGTTAATCAGTTTGTTTGTTAGTGTGTTTATGAAAATTGAGGCTCAGGGGAGGGGCTGCTCTTGCCTGGTATGAGGGAGGTACTGGATAGAGCAGCCCTCCGCCTAGCCAGGCTTCCCAGAAACACATCAGAATAGAAAGGGACAGAGTCAGACCCAAACTTTCAGGGCTGTGCCAGATGAGGGACTGTGAAACCAGCATCACACTATTCTCAGAGTGTTGAGAGTTACTGAAGTATTCGGCATGAGGATACTCACTGGTGTATATTTTTCTCTCTATTATGCTTCATGAAACATTGGCTTTAGTATCAAGATTAAACTTGAAAAAAGCAAAAATAGAAGAGAGGGAGATACATTTTACAGGTGCATAGTTAATAATGACTCTGAGCCAAACTTCCTCATCAACCCCCAAGCTCTCTCACACATGCACACATTTACCTCCCTTACCATATGCACATATATATACAAACAACTCCAGAGGGAAAAGCATTGTATTGCTTTTATGTCTTTGTTTTTAAAAACGTATATGATTGAACATGACCTACAAGTAAAAGTTTGTTACAGTGGTAAGAAAAAAATGCTCTAATTACAGGAAATTTACAACCTCTTAATAAACAACTGCTCATGCAGTTTCCAGGTCTTGTGTTAGTCACCAATAGAACAGAAGCATGTGATTTTAGATTGAAGAGAAATCAGAGCTAATCAAGGCCTTTGCATTTATGACTCTCATTTCCTCCAACTCTTCCTTGAAAGGTCACTTACTTAGTAAGGCTTTTTCTATCACATTTTAAAAATTAAAAATGGAGTTTCCTTATGACCCAGCGATTCCACTTCTAGGAATTTATCTGAAGAAACCTGAAACACTAATTCAAAAGAACAAAAGCACCTCTATGTTCATTGCAGTGTTATTTATAATCGCCAAGATAATGGAAGCAGCCCAAGTGTCCAACAGTGGTTGAGCAAACAAAACAACTACATGGCATTTACACAATGGAATACTACTCAGCCATAAAAAGGAGAAAATTTTACCTTTTGCAGCAGTATGGAGGGACCTGGAGAATATTATGCTAAGTGAAATAAGCCAGTCAGAAAAAGACAAATACCACATGAATTCACTCGTAAGTGGAATCTAATGAACAAACTGAACTAACAAGCAAACTAGAGACAGATTCATAGATAGAGAGCAGGCTGACAGCTCTGGGGTGGGAGGTGGTTAGGGGATGGAGGGATCAAGCAAAAAAGAAAATGGATTCATGGACATGGACAACAGTGTGGTGATTGTGGGGGAAGGTGGGTATAAGGGGGATATATGGTAATGGAAAAAATACAATAAAAATATTATTGTAAAGTATGTAAAAAAAAATTGAATCACCAGATACTCCACCCTTACCCCAACTCCTGCACTTCCTATTAGCCTGCCTTGCTTGGTTTTTCTCCACAACATCTTTCAACACCTTAAATAGTGCAGACTTTACTTTCATAGTTTTTCATGTCCTCCACTAAAATCCTCTACAACAATGAGAATTACTGCCCAATTTGTTCACTGCTATATCCACGGGCCCTAAAACATGGCCATATTAGGGCCATAAGATAATGGAAGCTGCTGAGTCAATATTTATTGAATGAATTAATCAGTCGGGTATATTGTCATGGCACTAGGTAGCAATCATGCTTTACTTTTGCCAACCAAAACTGAAACCAAAACCACCTGTGAAAATAGCATAAACCTCTAAAATATTTGGGAACATGATAAAATAAGCAGTGGAGAGAATGGAAAGAATATATTGGGTCTTGTAGTTAGAAATCATTTTCATCTTATCTAAGTCACTACCAAACTGATTTGGGGCTAAGTCGGTTTACTTCTCTAATATTTTAGTCTCCACCAGTTCTGTATCTTTTTAAAATTAAATTTATTGGGTGACATTGGTTAATAATATACATTCACATTTATATAAATTATAATTGTATAAATTTTAAGTATACAGCTCTATAATACAATATTCGTATACTCCATTGTGTGCTCACCACCCCACCACCCAAAGTCTAGTCTCTCTCCATTACCATGTATTTGACCCCCTTTACCCTATTTGTCCTCCCTCCAACCTTCTTCCTCTCTGCTAGCATTGTTTTGATATTTGTATCTATGAGTTTCTTTTTTTTGTTTTGTTTTTTTGTCTGTTGTTTTTGTTTTATATCCCACATGAGTGAAATCATATGACTTTTGTCCTTTTCTGTCTGACTTCACTTAATGTGATACTCTCAAGATCCACCCATGTTGTCACAAATGACAGTATTTCATCTTTTCGTGGCTAAACAGTACTCAGTTGCATAGATGTCCTGCATCTTTATCCAGTCATCTGTCAAAGGACACTTCAGTTGTTTTCATGTTTTGGCTATTTTGAATAATGTTGCAATAAGTATAGGAGTGCATATTTCTTTATGAATAAGTGTTTTCAAATATTTCAGATGCATAACCAGACGAAGGATTGCTGGGTAATTTGGTAACTCTGTCCTTAATTTTTGAGGCACCTGCATACTGTTTTCCATCATGGCTGCACCACTTTACATTCCCACCAGCACTGTGTGAGGGTTTCCTTTTCTCCTCATCATCTCCAACACCTGTTATTTCTTGTCTTATTGGTAATAGCCACTCTAACAGGTGTGAGATGGCATCTCATTGTGGTTTTTATTTTCATTTCCCTTATACACTAGTGATGTTGAGCATATTTTCATATAGCTGTTGGCCATCTGTATGTCTTCCTTGGAAAAGTACCTATTCAGGGCCTCTGTCCATTTTTAAATCAGATTGGTTTTGTTGTTGTTGTTGAGTTATATGAGTTCTTTATATATTTTGAATAGTAGCCCCTTATCAGGGGTATTGTTTGCAAATATCTTCTCACATTTGGTTGCTTGCCATTTTGGTTTGTTGATGGTTTCTTTTGCTCTGTAGAACATTTTTAGTTTGATGTAGTCCCATTCACTTACTTTTGCTTTTACTTCCCTTGCCATTGGGATCAAGTTCACAAAATCCCCTCTGAGATCAAGGTCCATAAGTTTAGTGCCTATGTTTTCTTCTGTGTATTTTATTGTTTCAGGTCTTATTTTCAAATTTTTCATCTATTTTGAGTTAATGCTGTGTATACTGTCAGAAGTTTAGTTTCATTCTCTGGCATGTGGCTTTCTAGTGTTCTCAACAGTTTTTATTGAGGAGATTTTCCTTTCTCCATTTAATGTTTTTGGCTCCTTTGTCAAAAATTAGTTGCCCACATATGTGTGGATTTATTTCTTGGCTCTCAATTCTGTTCCATTGATCTATGTGTCTGTTTTTCTTTCTGCCAATTCCATATTGTTTTGATTATTGCAGTTCTGTAGTACAGTTTGAAGTCAGAGAGTGTAATAACTCTAGCTTTACTCTAGTTTCATGCATAAACATAATATATTTTAAGAAAAACAAAAACAAAAGCAAACATATATTATTTTGTCAAGTTGTCATGTTCCAAACTGGCAGAAAGATATCTATAGTTTCAATGGTGGAATCTCTTGCATACAAAATTTATGTTTTATCTAACAAATATATTGATTATAAATCCTATTTGTTTAATTTTTTGTAACTGACTAAAACTTTAAATCTGAAATAAATAATTTTTTTCTTTATTTATTTGTGGACAATAAATTTTTTAAAGTATATTTTATTGATTACGCTATTACCGTTGTCCCATTTTTTTTCTCCCCTTTATCCCCCTCCACACCGTATGCCTTTTTCTCCAGCATTCCCCCCTCCCTTTACCCCCACACACTTAGTTCATGTCCATGGGTCGTACATGTAAGTTCTTAGGTGTTTCCATTTCCTATACTGTTCTTAACTTCCCCCTGTCTACTTTGTACCAACCAATTATGTTTCTTATTCCCTGTATGTTTTCCCCCATTCTCCTCCACCACCTCCCTGCTGATAACCTTCCATGTAGTCCTCATTTCTGTGATTCCATCCTTGTTCTAGTTGTTAGCTTAGTTTGTTTTTTTTAGGCTCAATTGTTGATAGTTGTGAGTTCGTTGTCATTTTACTGTTCATAGTTTTGATCTTCTTTCTCTTAGATAAGTCCCTTTAACATTTCATATAATAAGGGCTTGGTGATGATGAACTCTTTTAACTTTACTTTATCTGGGAAGCACTTTATCTTCCCTTCCATTCTAAATGATAGCTTTGCTGGGCAGAGTAATCTTGGATGTAGGTCCCTGACTTCCATGACTTTGAATACTTCTTTCCAGCCCGTTCTTGCCTGTAAAGTTTCTTTTGAGAAATCAGCTGATAGTCTTATGGGAACTCCTTTGTAGGTAACTGTTTCCTTTCCTCTTGATGCTTTTAAGATTCCTTCCTTATCTTTAATCTTGGGTAATTTAATTATTATGTGTCTTGGTGTGTTTCTCTTTGGGTCCAACTCGTTTGGGACGATCTGATCTTCCTGGACTTGTATATCTATTTCCCTTGCAAGACTGGGGAAGTTTTTTTCATTATTTTTCAAATAAGTTTTCAATTTCTTGCTCTTCCTCTCCTCCTTCTGGCACCCCTATGATTCAGATGTTGGAATGTTTAAAGTTGTCCCAGGAGTTCCTAAGCCTCTCCTCATTTTTTTGAATTCTTTTTTCTTCACTCTGTTCTGGTTGAATGTTTATTTCTTCCTTCTGTTCTGAATCATTGATTTGAGTCCTTGTTTCCTTCCCTTCCCTATTGGTTCCCTGTACATTTCCCTTTATTTCACTTTGTATAGTCTACACTTCGAACTTTATTTTGCAGCTGTGCTCAATCATTTCTGTGATTACCAGTGTTTTGAACTCTGCATCTGATGGTTTGGCTCTCTTCTCATTGCTTAGTTCCTTTTCTGGACTTTTGATCTGTTCTTTCATTTGGGCCGTACTTCTTTGTCTCAGCACACCTGTTACATTTTAAGGGGTGGAGTCTTCGGTATTCGCTAGGGCAGGGTGACTCACTTCACTGGGTTGTGGTACTGTATGTTGGGGAGGGGTCAGAGAGGGAACAATGCCACTTAGTAGGCTCTCATCCACTTTCAGTCACTTCCCCTACTACCCACAAGCAAATTGCACCATTCTGGTGCTGATTCCTGGGTGGGTGGGCTTGTGTATGTTCTAGGACCCTGTGGCCCCTCTAACAGACTCTCCTATTTGACTCACAGTTTCTCCCACCACTGCAACCCTCACAGGTTTTTACAGCCAGAGGTTGTGGATCTTTCTTTTCCTATTGCTGGAACCCTGGATTGTGTCTTGCTCCCCAGTTGTTCCTCTTTGTTTATCCACACGCAAATATGGGGCAACGTGGTCTGCCACCTGCCACCTTGCCACACATCCTCTCCACCCCAGCTGCCCCTCGCTGCCCCTCCTACCAGTATGGATGAATGTTTCTTCTTTAACTCTTTCGTTGTTGGACTTCCAAACAGTTCAATTTTCTGGTATTTCTGGTTGTTTTTTGTTTTAATATTGATTAAAGGTTGCCGTTTTGCCTAATTCGTGGAAACAAACACAGAGAGACAGCCAAAACGAGCAGACAGAAATATACATTACAAATGAAAGACCAGGACGAAACCTCTGAAAAAGGTTATTATCCTTTTTTTGGTTGTGTGAGGAAGCGAAGAATATCTACCTATGTCTCCATCTTGGCTGGAAGCCTCAAGAATCTGAAATAAATTATTTTAAGTTACAGAGAAACATGTATAACCATCTTTGTATATATCTTTAAATTTTGGTCTTCACTACTCTGAGTTTTTATTCTTTATTTATTCATTTATTTTTAAAAAATATTTTATTTATTTATTTTTAGAGAGGGAAGGAGGGAGACAGAGAGACAGAGAGCATTGTTGTGTGAGATATCGCTTGGCTCTCACACACCCGCAACCCAGGGACCTGGGCCTACACCCAGGCATGTGCCCTCACTGGGAACTGAACTGGCGACCTTTCAGTTTGCAGGCTGGCACTCAGTCCACTGAGCCACAGCAGCCAGGGCTGAGTTTTTAAAATATTAAAATACCCCCCAGTTTAAAAGCTGCTTTCATTATAAGTCATCAGTTTCTCAACTCCTTTTTTTAAAACCTTGGATGTACTAGACTACATTGTTGCTTTAGCATTATTTATTTAATCATTCTTTCCACACATTCTGGCCATTCAAAAACTTATAATACATATCATTGTGTGCATTATTTTAGAATATGAAATCCAGTAGTGTTTTTTAGTTCATTAAGAATTTTATAGGGGACTGCCTGTAGACCAAACCTGCTTCAGCTATAGCCCCAGCAGCTTATCTTTGGAATTTCTATAGCTTGCACCCACTCCAACTTTAGCTCCAGGTCCCTTTGTGGTTTTCCCTTGGGACTACCTGAGGCCTGAGCCCACTCCAGCTACAGCCCTGGTAAGCCTTGGCTTCCCCCATCTCCAGACTCCCTGTAGCTTATACATACATACTCCAGCTGACCTACCAAAGACACCTGGCACACACAGTCTACAAAGGGGTAGCTTCTACACAAGGTCACTCCTTCAAGACTGGGAAAGGTTGCTGTTTTGCCTAATTCGTGGAAACAAACACAGAGAGACAGCCAAAATGAGAAGACAGAAATATACATTACAAATGAAAGACCAGGACGAAACCTCTGAAAAAGAACTAAATGAAACAGAGACAAGCAATCTATAAGACAAAGAGTTCAAAATACTGGTGATAAGGATGTTCAGTGACCTCAGTGAGAACTTCAAAAAAGAGACAGGAAACACAGAAGAACCAGTCAGAAATGAAGAATACAATAACTAAAATGAAGAATATATTAAATGGAATCAACAGCAGATTCGATAAAGCAGAGGATCCAATCAGTGATTTGGAAGACAAGGTAGGAGAGGACACCAAAATAAAACAGAAAGAAAAAAAATGGAATAAAAAAATGAGGATAGTTTAGGGGACCTCTGGGACAACATCAAGAGTAACAGCATTTGAATCATAGTTTCCAGAAGTATGAGAGAGAGAAAGAGATAGACAACCTACTTAAAGAAAATGATGGCTGAAAACTTCCCCAACCTGGTGAAGAAAACAAACATCTAGGTCCAGGAAGCACAGGGAGTGACAAACAAGATGAATCCTAAGAGGTCTACACCAAGACACATCATAATTAAATAGCCAAAGTCAAATCAACTTGGATTTTTTTAAAAATTAATTTAAGAAACAAACTTAACAAAAAAGAATATTTTAATATATAGGTTCATTCCATATAAGTTTGTTAAGAATACTTTAATTGACTGGTTGTTTGATATAAGTAACTCAGTTAACCTACAAATGAGAAGGAGAATAAGGAGGTAGAAGTAATCTTGTCTCTGGGTTCACGCATGAGTCCACAGGCTCAGGGCTAGGCTCAGCTGAGAGTCCGAGATGACTGACCTCACTTTCCATGAGGCCTTTCATCTTCAAGGAAGCCAACTGAGCTTCTTCATGGAATCATAGCAGCAGTCTAAGAATTTGATGAGTGGCAAAGCCAGGTTTAAGAGCATGAGTGCATGGATATGGTAGGCACACCATGATAACTTGGAATACAAACGCTCCATTAAGTGTGTTAATCAATTTTCTTTCTTTCTTTTTTAACCAAGTAGCCAACTATCTAGATACAAAGATGCAGATTCTTTTAATGATTGTTATTATTCTGACTTGGTGGTTACAGATATCTGTGGCAGCTTAGTAAACTGGGCTATTTGGTGACTAAGGCCCCAATATACAAACCCTTATCAAAGATCTGTTTGTGTCATGTTGGCTGATGTATTACTGGCCAAAACTGACACATGCCCAAATCCAGAGTCGGTCTGAAAAGGGAGCAACAAGGGCATGGATAACAGGAGAAATGACTCATGGGGCATTAACGTGACAATCTGCCATAAGATCACTGAAAATTGTAATGTATAACTATCTTAAATTAAAGATATTGAACTCTATGCATAGATTTCATTTTACATATTTAGTATTTGCATTAAATACATTATTTCCATTTATGTCAATATTGTTTTGTGTTTCATTGAATTCATAGATTTTTAAAAGTAATATTGCTTCTTAAATTACTCTGCTTCTGGATTTCTTCAATGTTAGCAATTAATTAACAATATAATCATAACAATTACATAGTGAGTCAAAGGTCTTAGTGCTTAAAATTTTTTTTTCTTTAGTAAAGAAAGTTAAGCATGTCAAGGGATCAAAGGGAAGTTAATATATTAAAACTATTTTTATGGATGAAGTGCTAATTTTAAAATACTATATCCTAAAACAAAACAAAACAAAAAAACCTCCAATTGCATTTGCCACACAAAACACATGAATATGCTTAATTGAGCTCAAGAACTATCAGCTTGTAAACTCTGGCTCAAAATAAAAGTAAATGGTAAAATTAATATTTTAATATAACAAGCCAAATTTTTGCTCCATGCTAAGTGGTCCAGATAGGCTTTAAAAGAGTTAGAATGTTAATGTTTCCCACCATCTGTTATTTTCAAAATGAAATCCTCAAACAAATTTGGAAAAAAAAATCAGCCATACAGCAGGCTGTTACAGAATTATATACATATTCATTAATGATAAGCATAAAATCAGTTTAATTTAGTTTTACACTTAAAATGCTAGTTAAGAAAACATGTGGGCAAGTCTTTTAGCCAGAGTGATTTTAATTGATGCCAAATGATAAAATCAGTCCTGTTTTATGATTCCTGGTAATCACTTTGTTTGTGCAGGCAGAAATGGGATGTATACGACCCTGCTATTCATAGTGCAGTGCGCAGACCAATAACATCGGAATTATCTAGGAACTTTTTAGAAATACAAAATTTTAAGTACCATGCCAAGACATACAGAATTGGAATCTGCAATTTAACAAGATCCCGAGGAGCTTCTGTGCACATTAAAGATTAAGAAGCTCCGACCTAGGATATGTTTCTTGGTTAAAAGGTGTCTTTTTCAAGGCACTCGAAGGACATCCTCAGTGAGCTCTTGATGGCAGATGTGAAGAATGAGCACTTGAAGCAGGGTACTGACTCTGGCCTTCATGAGAACAAAGATGCTTGAATTGGCTATTGAGCTCCATGGAAACTTTTGCTATAGACCCCACGCAGATGTGTTATGTTATAGCTCCTCAATCATCAGAGAACTGTTTTCCTATAAATGTCATTTTTCTGAGAGGACACAGAATCTCCCACATGTTTGCTATCAGTGCATTTTGCTGAAATTGACTCCCAAAACTGTCACCAGCACTTAATTTTTTTGACTCAACCTAATAGTTTCCCTGAAGGCCTTTCTGCTCGCCTCACTTCAAGAGGCACAGGACATCAGTTTGTCCTGTTATTGGTTATGTTAACTTGATCATTTAGTTAAGATAGTATCTGCCGAATTTTCATTGTAAAACTTCCTTTTCCCTTTGTAATTAATGTGACCTGTGGAGTAATGTCAGATTATGTGAGTATCTTGTTAATTTTAGCCAATAATTTTAGCTTTCATTGATAATTCTAGCCAGAATCACTTGCTGTGGTGAGAGAAAAACAGTGGCTTTTTTACTCTTATCATTCCTTCTACATTTATTGGTGAACATTTGTATCAAAACATACAAAGATGTCGCTTATTTACATTTTGGAAGCTGTGAAAATTTGCCACCTCTGATGTAAGTTGCTTTCATTCATATGTTCTCATTACATAATCATTTAAAGTCTGTGGTATAGGAAGCACTAACCAATATTTTGGTATGGAAATACCAAAATATTGGGTATGGCGGCATTAGCTTCTTCTTTTCTTACTACTTACTTGCAGTTTTATAGGTTATATGCCCTTTATGCTTCATGAGATCAAGAGAACAGAGGCTGTAACATTCATACTCTGTCAGGGCATATAAAGGGTATTTCAGAATTTATACATTTCAAGCAATCATTGACTAGTTCTAGTGTTTTGTAGTCATAATTTTTTTTGTCTACTTACTCTTTTTGACTTTGTTTTTATTCGACTTTACTTTTTAGCTCCCACTTCCCTGCTGAGAGGAAATGTCTGTTCATTTACATCTCTAATGCTACAAAATTTTAAGTAAAATTCTTATATTTCAGTTACAGTGAATAGAGATTTTTATCAATATTCACCACACACTATAATGCACTATTTCTTAGCTAATAAATCAGTAAAGCTCAGTGCATTGTAAATAACAACATTCATGGTAGTTTGGCTTATTTATTTTTGCCAGATGATTATCAGGAAAGTGGTAACTGATAATTGGCCAAGAGATAAGAGGCCTGATGTGCATGTGTGTAGGTAAGTGCCTGGAGGTTATACTCACCTCCACAACTTAATTCCTGCCAAGTTAACAGGCCTGAAAGTGATTGTGACACATGTTTTCATCTTTATTTTCTAGAAAAACCTATTATATCTACTTATCCATCCATCCAACCATCCATCCATCTATCCATCCATCCATCCATCCATCCATCCGTCCATCCATCCATCCATCCGTCCATCCATCCAACATATGCCATTGATATTGAACATCTACTCATTTCCAGGCATTGTTCTTAGTACCATATATACAAAGATGAATAAGACACAATCCCTACCCTTAAATAACTCATTACAGTCCAGGAACAAATCCTCCTTTAAGGACATTTCTTTTTTCTTTCCCAGTTATTTCTTCCCAAATGTAAGCACCTGCTTGCCTTTTTCTCCTCAATGCTGGTGTAGATCAAAGCTCCTTGGGAGGACCGTTATCCACATCTGCTGCTTCTGGGAAGCTGACAGCCGCTGTCAAGACCTCTTAGCGTCTCCTTTTAAGCCCACTTATTAGAGGAGCTGTATATTTCTCTCACCTGCTATGAAATCACTGAATAGACAAACATGATACAAGGAGAAGAGGGTAAAGTACAATATTTATCATGAGGGGGCAGATAATAATTCTAAAGAAAATTTATATCCTGCTTTCGTGGTGTAATGTTAATGCAATATCTAACTGAAGATTAGAGAATATAGCTCATTATCCTTCTCAAGAACCATAAAAACAATGAAAAATTCTAAGTTATCTAAATTATATTTGTGGTGGCTAAATTTGTTATAATCCTTTTTAAATTACCTTGGTATTAGAGAAAGTTTTATCAACATAAGAATAAACTATAGACTACCTAGTGTGCTATAATTTTTCCCCATGGAAAGAAATAGTTAGTGATGATTATTTGTTTTTTGTACATACAAAGTTAATTTTAGAACATTATATATGGTTATTTAACTCAGTTATTAGTGATGAGAGATATATCACAATATCTTTTAAAAAACTTTTCAATTTCCAATAAAGAACTTATCCTCTTTAAAGTAAATGTACTAGTAGTGAACAATTTCAGTGGTAAAAATGCCATGCTATAAATATACTTTAATGTCCATTGTCTCTTTTGACCCACATAACAATTATATGAAGTAGATAAGGAATTAATTATCTTCATTTATTTCATAAGAAGAACCATAAAGACATTAGTGACTTGCCCATGCCACACATGCTATGGCCAGAGATAAAAACAGAACAGTGGTCCCCTGATTTCGGATCTGGGATGCTTTCCATTATAAATGCTGTCTTTCTAGTTACTCTTAAAATCTACGATCTGTTGCAGACAAAATGTCAAAGGAAAATTCTTTCAGTAAAATAAGCAACCTGCTAGCTAGAATCTAATAACATGTGCTCAAAAGATGTTGCCCTCCCTCAGTCTTATCTTATTTATCCTAGGTCATTCATTTATTCCTCCATCATATATACATACATACATAAATGCATACCATCAGAAATTTACCAAGAATCAAATATTTTACAATTTTGTGGATTTTGTGCCCAACATTAATTCATGTCATTTTTAATTTGGAAATCTTCTGTATTTTCTTACAAAATAAAGATTTTATTTTTTAGAGAGAGGGGATGGGAGAGAAAGAGAGGTAGAGAAACAGCAATTAGCTGCCTGTTGCAGCACCCCAACTGGGGACCTGGCCCACAACCCAGGCATATGCCCTGACCAGGAAATGAACTGGAGACCTTTTGATTCACAGGCCAGCTCTTCACCCTCTGAGCCACACCAGCTAGGGCTAAAAATAATCTTTATTTTTTAGAACACTTTGAATTTAAATAAAAATTACAAAGAATACAGACTTCCTGTATACTTCACACTCAGTTTCCCTTACTACTAACACCTTACATTAGTACAATGTCTTTGTCACAATTACTGAACTAATATTGAGTCAGTACTTTATTCATATTTCCTTAGTTTTTAACATAATGTTCTTTCTCTGTTTCAGGATCTCATCCTGGATACTATATTACTTTCAGTTTTCATGTCTTCTTCTCTCTTTTTTCCATCTACCAGTTTCCTTTTATTCCTCACAAATCCAGAGTCAGGTGCCATGGTTCCTATTTTGCAGACAAGTAGACTGAATCACAGGTTAAGGTACATAGTTAAGGTCACACAATTAGGAAGAGACTACCCTGGGATTTAAATTGAAGTCCAAATTGGCTACTAAGCCTTAGCTCTTATATGCTCTGCTGGGCTTCCTGGAGACAAGGTACTTCTCTCCTCCCTACAGGGCTCTCAGGCCTTCACCAGAGGCTGGAAGGCCTTCTAGAGGGTAGACAGCTGGGTACACAATGTGCCCTCACCTCAGTGTTCCTCTCCATAGTTTTGATTCCTATTACCCACACAGGCCCAGAGTCCTTCTGGGGCTACACAGCACTTGGAGTGGTCTTCTGTGGTACTGAAGGTGGGCCTACCAGGCCCAGGGAAGGCTATCTGGGTCAGTCAAGCACTTGCTGGGTCCCAGAGCAGTTGGAGGGCAGGATACCATTAGGGTGTTGCCAGAACTGGACCTTCAGATTGTCGCCAGGGGTCCAAATTTGGCAAAGCTCTGGAAGGTGGACCCTGCCTTTGATGTGAGTGTTACACTGCTATTCCAGGGTCCATGGTGAGCATGGTGGCCCTTGGCCACATCCTCCAGGTTGGGTAATTTCTTGATTAAGACCCCTCCCAGGTCATAGTCATACACCTTGGGATAGGTGTAGTTCAGCTGTCTGCCAATCTTTGAGAATTGGTCACGGTAAAAGACATGCAGAGCAGACTCCGCCCATCCTTTGGGGCCTGAGGAGGCCATCTGTATGCAGCACACATAGGAAACCCAGGAACGGTGTGGAGCAAGAAGCCCCCTTCTTCATCCAGAAGCAGCACATTCTTCATGTGCCCTTGGCTAGAAGAGTTGAGTCTCAAAGTCATGAGGTGCTTGGTCATTGTAAAGTAGATAGGCAAACTGACTGCTCTTCCTATGTAGTGGCAGCAAGCTGTGGCCTACAGCTCCCTCCAAGCTGTCCAGCCAGACCCCTGAGCCCTCATCCAAGCACTTGCATTTGCACCGCAGCCTTGTCTGAGCCACAGCCCCAGCCCCACCCCTGCCTCCTGCAGGCCAGCAGCTTATAGATGAGGAATCAGCCCACAGACTGCCCCCCGTTAATGAAGCAGGTCAGGGTCCCTGCAGGAACGCATAGCAGTGTGGCCAGGAGCAGCGGGCTCAGCGCGGACATGGGGCTGGACCACTAGATCACGAGTTGGGCCAGGCCCAGTCCCTGGTGACTTTCATTTCCCCAAACACTCCTGGAAACCTGTGGGCAGGATCCCATGGGATGGAAACTTCCCCATCCTTTTCATGTCTTCTTAGGTCCCTCTTGGCTATGACAGTTTCTCACACTTCCCTGGCTTTTGATGACCTTGGTAGTTTTGAGGAGTACTAGTTAGACATTTTGTAAAATGTCCCTCAGTTGGCATTTATCTGATGTTCTCCACATGATCACACTGGGGTTACAGGTTTGGGGGAGAAAGACCATAGTGGTAAAGTGCCATTTTCATCACAGCAGAGCAAGGGTACATAATATCAACATTTCTTATCTTTGTTATGTTGACCTTGATCACCTGGCTGAGGTAGTGTTTGTCAGATTTATCCACTGGAAAGTTACTCGTCCCCGTTCCCTTTCCATAGTGTGCTCTTCGCAAAGAAGTCTATGTGCAGTCCTTACTTAAGGAGTGGGGTGCTACATAATTATTTGGATTTCTTCTTCCTGATTTATTGCTTTATTCAATCATTTATTTATATAGTATGGACTCATGGATATTTATTTTATACTTTGGGTTACAATATAAAACAACTTTATTTTCTTGCACAAAGTATTTTAGCTCTGGGCATTGGGAGTTATTCCAGTTGTCTCCTTTGTCCCCTTGCCATCCCCACACCATTTTTTTTTCTTTACTTTTGGCTACTAAAGAATGTTCTGGGATCATCTTATGTACTTCCTGTTCTAGCCCCAAAACCAGTCATTTTTGCAAGGATTCCTGGTTATTTTGGAGAATAGTATTAGAAACCAAATTCTGGGTACTAAGTGTGCTCATTGCTAGTAGGGTGTCAATGACTCTAAGTCCTCTTAGCTACAGAGCAAGGACATATATGTTCATATTCTAATCTATGTATATGCACATATCTATAAATATCCCTATATGTAACCAGTTCTATCTACATTAAAATAAACATGAGTTTATAATGGTGTCTCTAACTCTAATCTGTTACCATAAACTTCCACTCCAATGGTGAGAAACGTGGCTCACACCATTTCCTACCCATTTACTTAATTGTCCAATTCTAGTATACACCTACAGCAATGTCAGAATTGTTGACTTGTACAGTCATGGGAAGTAATTTTATCAACTAGAATACACTGCCCATGTACAGTTCCTTTTGCCTTTAGTCTTATAGACTACTCATTTCCAAATTTACTTAAGTCAGCAAGTTTTACCATGGCCCTCTTAAGTGAGGTTGTTCCATACATTTTATATCATAATTAGATTGTTTTGTTATAGTCTATAGTCCATCCTGGGATTCCTCAACCTCCTAAATGATTTTTTAGATTTTTCATTTGTTAAGGTTCACTTTTGCTGCAAAGTTTTATATGTTGTGAGAAATGCATAGTGTTATTTACCACCATTACAGTGTCATACAGACAACTTCACTGCTCCATAAAATTTCCTATACTAGACATAGCCAGCCCCCTCCCATCTCCCTGAGACCCTGGAAACCACAGATATTTTTACTGTCTCTATAGTTTTGCCTTTTCAGAAATGTCAAATAGAACCATACTAGTTTCTGTCACTCAGCAATATACATTTATCCATGTCTTTCATGGCTTTGTAGCTTATTTCTCTTTATTGCTGAATAATTTTCAATCGTGTGGATCTACCACAATTTGTGTATTTATTCACCTACTGAGAGCAATTTGATTAATTTCAGTTTTTGGTGATTATGAATAAGGCTGCTACACACATCCAAGAGCAGCTTTTTGTGGACATAAGTTTTCAAATTAGTTGGGTTAGTACCCAGAAGCACAATTTCTGGATTGTTCAGTAAGACTATTTTTAGTATTGTAAGAAACTGCCAAACTGTCTTCAAAAGTGGCTGTACCAATTTGCATTCCTGATATTGGTGAATGAGAGTTCCTGTTGCTCTATAACCTCACCACCATGGTATTGCCTTTTTTTTTAAAAGCCATTCTAACAGGCAGTGATATTTTATTATTGTTTAAATTTGCAGTTCTCTAGTAAGAAATGACATTGAGCAGCTCAAATGTTTATTTTCTATTTGTGTATTTTCTTTAGTAAGGTGTCTAGATCTCTTGATTATATTTAAACTGAGTTGTTTTTTAAATTATTGTTGAGTTTTAAGAGTTTGTATATTTTTGATACAAGTCCTTTATCAGATAAGTGTTCTGCAAATATTTTCTCCAAGTCTGTGGCTTGTTCTTCTCATTCTTTACATAGTCTTTCAAAGAAAAGTTTTTAATTTTAATGATTTACCAATTTTTTTTCTTCCACAGATTGTGTCTTTGGTGTTGTATCTAAAAACTAATCACCAAAACCAAGGTCACCTAGATTTTATCCAGTTTTAAACCAGAGGTTTTATTATTTTGCACCTTACATTTAGGTTCATGACCCAATTTGAATTAATTTTGGTGAAAGATGTATGGTCTCTATGTTTTTGTTTGTCTGTTTGTTTTGCATATGGGCACACAGTTTTTACAGAACCATTTGTTGAAAAGACTACCCATTTTTCCATTGAATTGCCTTTGGTCAAAGATCAGTTGACAATTTAAGTATGAGTCTTTTTCTGAACTCTATTTTTTCCCATTGTTCTGTGTGTCTATTCTTTATCCAATAGCACACCATCCTGACTACTGTAGCTTTAGAGAAAATCTTGAAATCATTTAGTTCTCCAGTATTGTTGTTCTTCAGTATTATGTTAGCTATTCTAGGTCTTTTGAATTCCATAAAAAACTTCAGATTCAGTTTGTTAATATTTGCTAAACAGCTTGCTGGGATTTTGACTGGTATTGCATTGAATGTATAGATTAGGTTGGGAAGCACTGACATCTTAACAATGTTTAGTCTTCCAGTCAATGAACATGGACTATTATTTCTCTCCAATAATTTATATCTTTTTTGATGTATTCCATTATGGTTTTATAATTTTCACATATAGATCTTGTTTATAATTTAGATTATATAACTGTTAGATTTATATCTAAGTATTTAATTTTCCTAGATGCCAATGTAAATGGTATTGTTTTTAATTTCAAATTCCAATTGTTCATTACTGGTAAAGCAATTGATTCTTGCATATTACCCTTTTAGCCTATGGACTTATTATATTCACTATTAGTTCCAAGAACTTTTTTTTGTTGTTGATTCCTTGGGATTTTTCACATAGATAATCATTAATAAAGACAGTTTTATTTCTTCTTTTCTAATCATACATTAATTCACCTTTTTTGTCTTATTGTGCTGGGTAGGACTTCCAGTACAATGTGGAATAGGAGTAGAGAGAGAGGATAATCCTTGCCTTGCTTACCATTTTAGGGAAAAAGTGTCCAGTTTCTCATCTTTATGTATGATGTTAGCTGTACGTTGTTTGTAGAGATTCTTTATCAAGTTGAGGAAATTCCCTCTATTCCTTGTTTGCTAAGAGTTTTTTTATTGTTCAGTTACAGTTGTCTCCATTTTTCCCCCATTACTCTCCCCGACCCTACCCGCCCCCACTGTCTACCTTCAATCCTCCCTCCACTCCCCACCCTCTGTTGTCTTTGTCCATGGGTCCTTTATACATATTCCTTGACGACCTTTCCCCTTATTTCCCCCATTATCCCTCCAGCCCCTCCCCTCTGGTTACTGTCAGTTTGTTCTTTATTTCCATGTCTCTCGTTCTGTTTTGCTCACTTGTTTATTTTGTTAAGTTCCACTTATAAGCGAGATCATATGCTATTTGCCTTTCACTGCCTGGCTTATTTGCTAAGGGTTTTTATCATGGATAGATGTTGGATTTGTCAAACGTCTTTTCTGTATCAGTTGGTAAGACCAATAAGTTTTTTTTTTTCCATTTAGCTTATTAATATGATGGATTACACTGATCTTTGAACATTGAACCAGCTTTGTGTAACCTGAATAAATCTCACATGGTCTTAGGGTCAGATTATTTTTATACACTTGAATTCAATCTGGTAATATTTTGTTGAAAAATTTTACATCTGTGTGTATGAGAGATTTTGGTTTGTAGTTTTCCTTTGTTGTAATGGCTTTATCTGGTTTTGTTATCGGGGTAATTGTGTCCTCATAAAATGTGTTAGAAAGTCTTCCCTCTGATTCTATTTTCTGGAGGATTGTAGAGAATTGGTGTCATTGCTCCTTAAATGTTTGGTAGAATTTACCAATAAACTATCTGGGACTGGGTGCTTTCTCTTTTGGAACATTATGAGTTAGTGACTCAATTTCTTTAATAGATATACTTGGTTGGCCAAAAAGTCCCTTACGTTGTTTTCTGTATGATGGCTCTAGTAGTGCTTTGTTGCCTTTAATTTCATTTGAAGCAATTTTGTTAGATTGTATTGTGACAATTGTCACATCATCACGTATTCAAAAAATTATCAAAACTGGCAAATTTTTCTGCAACCATTTTAATGTTGAAGATGGAAGAAGATATACAACATTTTCAGTGTATTATGCTTTATTATTTCAAGTGAGGTAAAAACCCAGCTGAAATGCAAAAAAAGGTTTGTACAGTGTGTGAAGGTGCTGTGACTGATCAGATGTGTCAAAAGTGGTTTATGAAGTTTCTTGGTACTGTTGTCACTTTGGCAAAATAATTCTTTGCTGTGGGGTTGTCTTATGCATTGGAAGGTGTTTAGCAGCATCCCTGGTCTCCACCCACTAGAAGCCGATAGTGGGAGATAGCCCACATACTCAAAATATCCAAATCAATAGTTATTGATGAAAATGAAAAATGTATCTTTTATTTTACAGAAAAAATTAAGTGGACTTTCTGACCAACCCAATAGTTCTATTCAGATTTTCTATTTCTCCTTGTAGAAATGTTGGAGACTTGGGTCTTGCAAGGAATTAATCCATTTCACCTAAGTTATCAAGTTTATAGAAACAGTCTTTTTCAGAGTTTTCATTTATTATCTTTTCAGTGTCCATGGAACCAGTAGTGATGACCATTCTTTCATTTCTGATGTTAATAATTTCTGTGTTCTTTGTTTTGTTTCCTCAGTTTGCCTGGCTAGAGGTTTATCAATTTTATTAATGTTTTCAAGGATGTAGCTTTAGGTTTTGTTGATTTTCTTTTGTTTTCTTGTTTTCAATTTCACAGATTTTTGCTCTAATTTTTGTTCATTTTCTTCTGCTTGCTTTAGACTTGCATCACTCTTTGTTAGTTTCCTAAGGTAGAAGCTTAGATGAATGATTTTAGATATTTTTTCTAATATATTCATTTAATGCTATTATAAAACCTCTCACTGCACTGCTTGTGCTACATCCTACAAATTTTAATGTTGTATTTTTGTTTTCATCTAGTTTGAAATGGCTTAAAGTTTCTCTTGAGACTTCTTTGCCCCAAATTATTTAGAAACATGTTGTTTAATCTCCAAATATTTGATGTATTTCCAGTTATCTTTCCATTATAGAGTTCTCATTTAATTGTACTGTGGTCTGAGGAATACAATACTTTGTACTTTATATGACTTCTATTCTTTTAAATTTGTTAAGGTGCTTTTCTGACCCAGAATGTAGTCTATTTTGGTGAATGTTCTATATGAGCTTGAGAAGAAAGTGTATTATACTGTTTTTGCATGGAGAATTTTATGCCAGATCAGGTGGACTGATAGTGTTGTATAAGTCAAATATATTCTTGCTGATTCTCTGCCTGCTTAACCCATCAATTACTGAAAAATGGTGTTGAAGTTCCCAACTATAATAATGCAATTTCTCCTTGCAGTTCTATTAGTTTTTGCCTCATGTATTTTGAAACTCAGTAGGTGCATATATATATATATATATATATATGTTAAAGATGTACTATCTTCTTTATATTTTGCTGAATTTGGTTTGATAAATTTCAAAAGGATTTTTACATCAATGTTCATGAGGAATGTTGGACTATGATTTACATTTCATGACAAGTCCTTGTTTAATTTCGATATCAGAGTAATGGTGATTACATTATGAGTCGGGAAGAGATACTTTCTCCTCCATATTCTGAAAAACTTTGTATAAGATTGGTATTAGTTCTTCCTTAAAGGTTTCAAAGCATTTGGCAATGATGCTATGATAGGCCTGGACCTTTTTGTTGGTACATTTTAAAAATATAACCTTATTTTTTTTCATACTTTAGGGCTATTCATGTTTTATATTTCTTGTTGTTTTGGTTTGGTGTTACATTATCCAATGAACTAGTCCATTTAAGCCAATTTAGAAAATCTTCTAACATAAAGTTGTTCATAATTTTACTTTATTATTATTGTTTTATATTTATTTTTATTCCTCATCTGAGGATATGATTTTTATAGTTTTTTAAAAATGTTTTATTGTTATTCTATTATAGTTTTCCCAATTTTTCCCCCTTTGGCCTCCTAGGCCCAGCCCAGTCCCCATTCCCACAGTCAGCCCTCACAACATTGCCCATGTCCATGTGTCCTTCATATATGTTCTTTGACTACTCCCTTCCCCTTCTTTTCACCATTGTCCCCCCTCCTCCTCCCATCTGGCTGTTGTCAGTTTGTTCCATGTTTCCACGCCTCTGGTTTTATTTTGCTTGTTAGCTTTTTTGTTCATTAGATATCTCTTGTAAGTGAGATCATATGGCATTTGTCTTTCACCTCTTGGCTTATTTCACTTAGCATAATATTCTCCAGTTCAATCCATGCTGTTACAAAAGATAGGTCTTTCTTTCTTCCCGCTGCATAATATTCCATTATGTAAATGTACCACAGTTTTTTGATCCATTCATCAACTGATGGATACTTAGGCTGTTTACAGCACTTGACTATTGTAAATAGTGCTGCTATGAACATAGGAGTGCATAAGTTATTTTGAATTGGTGTTTTGGGATACTGAGGGTATAATCCCAGCAATGGAATATCTGGGTCAAAGAAAAGGCAGTTCCATTTTTAGTTTTTTGAGGAAATCCCATACTGTTTTTCATAGTGGCTGTCCAGTATGCATTCCCTACAGCGCTCTAGGCTTCCGTTTTCTCCACAACCTCGCCAGCACTTGTTTGTTGATTTATTAATGATAGCCCCTCTGACAGGTGTGAGGTGATATCTCATTGTGATTTTAATTTGCATCTCTCTGATTGCTATTTTCATATGTCTGTGTGCCATCTGTTTGTCCTCCTTGGGGAAGTGTCTACTCAGGTCCTATGCCCATTTTTTAATTGGATTGTTTCTTTTCTTGATGTCCAGTGATAAAAAATGTATCTACCTTTTGACCCAGATATTTCATTGCTGGGATTATGCCCTCAGTATTCCAAAACACTAATTCAAAAGAACTTATGCACCCCTATGGTCATAGCAGCACTATTTACAATAGCCAAGTGCTGTAAACAGCCTAAGTAACCATCAGTTGATGAATGGATCAAAAAACTGTGGTACATTTACACAATGGAATATTACAGAGCAGAAAGAAAGAAGGAACTCCTATCGCGACAGCATGGACTGAACTAGAGATTATGCTAAGTGAAATAAGCCAAGAGGTGAAAGACAAATATCATATGATCTCACTTACAAGAGGAATCTAATGAACAAAAAAACTAACAAGCAAAATAAAACCAAAGGTATGGAAACATGGAACAGACTGACAGCAGCCAAAGGGGAGAGGGAAGGGGGATAATGATGGAAAGAAGGGGAAGGGTCTAGTCAAAGAACATGTATAATGACCCATGGATGTGGACAACAGTATGGGGATTGACTGTGGGAGTGGGGGTTGGGCTGGGTGATGGAGGGCAAAGAGGGAAAAATTGGGAAAGCTGTAATAGAATAACAATAAATTTTTAAAAAAGAATAAAAGATTAGATTATGGGGATTTTCATTTCATTGTATTGTCTGTTACTTTTTCAATACTCATGAATTATCAAAAGAATCTATATCCATTTGATGTAATAAAAATAATTGTATAAAAGGTAACAAATAGTAAACATCTTTTAAAAATGTGAATGAAAGCTAAGACAAAGATTTTAATTCCAAATTAGTTAAAATCTAAATTATGTCATGGGTTCTCCATATTTCTTTTATCTTTGTGGTGTGGGGGAAGGGTGGTGAAGGGAATAAAACAAGAGACTGGGACTAATAGACAGCAGTTAGTATTATCAGTGATTTTCTCCATTTTCTGTAATATTACCCACTTAGAAAATTTTACTTCTCTAGGAGTTAGGATCTTTCTACAGCTCTTTTATGTCAGACTACTTCCTTTCATTCCTAATTCAACAGGTTCCTAGGTTCATCTGTCTTTTAAAAGCACAGGTTGCTGACAATATTGAAAACATAGAAAATTGAAAACACTAAGAAAAAAATGGATCGTTTGATTTATTAATTCTGTATGCACTGTAAAGCATTTAATATTTTTTACTATTTTATATCGTCATTTTTCTATTATGATCATATCCTCTCCCTTGGTTTTTATAGATAACTGTGTTGTATTTATAATCAATCCACAACAAAGAACTCTGTTCTCAAAAGTTTTGCTGATACTTTTGGACGCTTATATTTGATTTTGTTCTGGCACGATGTCTTGGTTAGATGGCTGTCACTCCAGGTGAGTGCACATGCAGATCTCCTTCCATTTGCACAAACAGACTAGGTAGGCTTCGGTATTTCTACACTACATGTAAATTGAATACTGCACTGTTAGTCTCCAGGTTGGGTCATGGGGCTCCAGAACGGGTAAATTCTAGGGATCTAGTTCTTAGGTTATGTTTCGATATGTCATAAATGCTAATAAACATACTAGTCTTCCAGGTAGACTGTGGAGATGTGTGTGCCACTCTTGACACTTTTTTCATCACTTGTCTAGGATTTTCTTATGTGTGACATGCGCCCCCTAGTGAAAAGTGGGACTTAAATTGGCTTCCACTATAAAAGGGCCTGTTTTTAAAATTTCTTATTTGTTAAACAAGATGCCGAAGTTTTGTGTGTGTGAATGAGGGTGAGGGTGGGATCTGTTCTTCATTAAAAACACTCAGGATTTCACAAAATAGAAGTAGAAATCAATTTACTACATAAAGTTCAAACTAATCTGAACTTCGATAGATCACCAAAGTACATAAATAGATCATTGATCTTTATCGTCTCTCCAAATGTGGAGACTTGGCTGGATTTTTTATATAGCTACTAGAGTCTGACACCCACAGCCTGGGGGTTGAGACTTGAGAAACCATAATTTCAATCCAAAAAACTTTAATCTGGTAAATATATTTGATAAATTATACATTATTTGGGTAATTTCAAGATTACAGTATTTAATGAAAACTGTGGCTGCTTAAACGATACAATAAAACAGTTACTTTTAATTATCTCTTCTCTCCCTAAAGCTCTTGCCACTTGTAAAGTCCTTATTATGTTCTGAAAAAAGTGTTATACTTTTGACATCATCATAAATATTATTTATAGCACTGAGTCAGGTCTTCAAAGTGGAACCAAAAATAATTCTTATCCTCTAAGGTGCTTCCAATATAAAATTAAGTCAAATAATATATAACCGGGTCAATTGGAAAATAAATCAAATAAATATGAAAGAAAATATTCACATAATTTTAAGTGTCAAAAAAAAAACAAAAGCAATCACACACTTGACTCAGCGGCCTTTAAATGGAGCATCCTAAACTACCAATCAGAGAAAAGGTTAAACAAAAAGTAGGTGACATGTTTAAATAACAAGTAGGTGAAAAGATTATTGGACTGTTCTCAAAGATCTTGTTTGATGTCAGAAACTATCAAATTATTAATTTTATGAAGTGTATTTTCGCTACTTTTCAGGGATAGATTATCCTGTCGCCTCTCACCTTATTATCTAAACAATGTTTTTTTAAACATTACTTTTTCCTTGTTTGCCTAGATTGCCCTTTTAGATTCACCTCATTTTCTTTCGGTCCAAGCTGACCTCTCTAACTATAGGTAGGACCTTTTTGGTCCTCCCTCTTCTCTGAACTCCTAATGGCCCAATTTAGCACAATTATATCTCTTTGATTATTCCATGTATATTAAAAGGCTCTATAGAACACGTGCAAGCATTCGTTCCAATTACAGCTGACTCGTGAAACACGGCGGGGGTGCGGGTTAGGGGCGCCGACCTGTAGCAGAACATTCGCGTATTAACTCAAGTAGTCCATCCGCATACGCGGATTCTGCACTGCATTTATTAATTGGTGAATGGGTAGACCCCTAAATCCATTCCCCATCACTGTAGCTTCACGAATTTAGAGGGATAACTTGTGCATTTATTTCCCTTGTCCTGGTGGCAAGCATGTGCTGACAGGAGTGAAGGAAAAAGAACCCGAGAAAAGTCGAAGTGAATGACAGGTAAGGACGAACGCACCTCGCCAACCTCATCCTTCAGCACAAAACGCCCATTCTTCCATGTTGTGTTTCCTAACATGTATCCGGGGCGGATGCAAGGTCACCCGTGGGACGGCGGCGTACTCCTCCGCCGGGCCTGATGCCGGGGCGGGAGGCGGGGAAGAAGCACTGGGAGACTTGGCGGGGGAAGGTGGCGACCTGAGAAGGGGACCGACGAGGAGGCCGGGGCGGGACGGCGCGCGCCTGCGCCGATCCGGGTGCCGCCGCCCCCCGCCGCAGCATCCCTTTGCAAGAATCCCCGCGCGCGGGCGGGAGGAGGGGCGCGCAGGCCCCTCCGCCCCGCGCGCGCCCACGTGACGCCAGCCGAGGAGATTGGAGCGGCGACAGCAGGAGGCGGCAGACGGGTGCGACGCTCGGCGCTCACGGCAGGAGTTTTCCCCCCTCCTCCTCCTGAGAGCCTTGACTGTACCTTCTCCTCCAACCCGCCGGAAGCCGCCGCCGCACTTCGCTGCCGCGGCGCCCGGAGCAGGAGGAGAAGACGCACCTGGGCGGCAGCCGTTAGAGGCAATCCCAGCTGACGCTCGCTCCCTCCCTCGGCCGTTGCCTTAGAAGTCGACCGTCCCTCGGGGTCTCCGCTTTCTCCTCCCGCCGCTGCCAGCTCCTGCTTACCGCCGCGATGGGGCTCCTGGACTCCGAGCAGGGCAGTGTCCTGAATGTGGTGTCCACGGCGCTCAACGACACGGTGGAGTTCTACCGCTGGACGTGGTCCATCACAGGTAAAGCCGCTGGCTTCCCCGTCCTCGCCGGGCCCTGTGGGAGACACCAGCCCCTTGCGGCTGTTGGGATGCTGTGGATCAGAGGAGGTGCCTGGCGCGGGCGACCGCCGTGGGCCACTGGTTAATCTGCTCCGAACGTTAAGGCCTCGCCCTCCCACCCTCTACGCTCGCGTGGCTTTCCTCTGAGCTTCCACCATCTCTCACCAGTTTCTCAGATGCTGGAGCCTGTGCTGCTGAGAGCTCGTCGCAGGAACCTCCCTACCCTATCTATATTCCCACGTCTCCAGATCTTATATGACAGTTCTAAATTATACACAGGATGGTTTTAACATTTAGTAATATTCCCCATGGAGAGATGGCTCGGGCGGGGGCGGGGGTGGTGAACTCCAGTGGTAGCTGTCTTTTTTGCTTCTTCGGCCTCCTGGTTGCTTTGACACAACCTGCTAACCTGCTAATATTTTGTCTAGCTTATATAGCATAATTTGGGAAGAAAAGCATAAACCCATTGTTTGGTTCCTTGAGCCTTGAAGAATTAGTTTGTTAGTTTGTGAGGCTTTTCAGCAGCAAATATGCTTGAAGTGATTGTCTATAATGGCTTTGCGCAGTGCAGTCAGGGGGAGGGGGAGACTAAAACACCGGCAAAGAAATGTCTTTAGGAAGAGGGTCCCTACAGCAGCACCTAGAGGTTGTCCTAGAAGCCTACATACGTATATATACAGTTTTCTTAAATCAGCAAACTTTCCCCTGTGGTTGTTACAGTTTATTTGACAGTATCGTCCATTGGTTGATTTATGCAGCCCTTCTAGCAGAAACTGTGATGTTATTTTTAGATTTCCCCGTTTATTTTATCCAGTTATTTCATTGCTTTTGGCTTTAAGGCATTTAAAAGTTTTGAATTGAAAATTAACAGGATTTTAGAAATGATCTTATGATTTAAATTTTTTAGTCTTTTTGCAGTATTGCACTGTATCCCAGCAAGGGAGGAAATTAACATTGCACATTGTGACTCTGCCTTCCTAGAAATTACAATATATTCCTGTAGTTTTTGTGTTCGTTAGAGTAAATAGGATAGCAATTACAACATGACTACAGTACAATGCGTGGGATATATGCTGTGGATAAAATGTGTTGCTATAATTAGTTTTGGATGAGACAAATGATTCTTTGACATTGATGTGACTTTAACTTCTTTTGAAAAGTGTGTTTTTCATAAGTTCTCAAGTTTGACACAGAGAAGTAAGCTATTTAATTAGCCATTGCAATTGAAAATGGTTAAAAGACAGTTTCCTTTTTAAGTTTTTCTTCTGTGCACTGTTACACTGAAGTTATGCTGTACCTGCAAAACCAGGGAATATGCTTCCCTTCATCTCCGAAGTGATTTTGGCTATTTAAACATTGCGTCAGGGTTTCCCATTACACAATTGTGCAGAACCAAACATCAGACAAGCTCCTTGGCAGGTAATTGCATTTTGCATACTTTGGAGTTCAAACATTGTGAAGGTCCTCCAATCTCCATATAGCCAGAGACACACCCAGGAGTTCTCATTCCTATCTGTCATTCCCTCCCCACCTCTTGAGTCTCAGAAAGAATTGAGAGCAAAGATGGAATATACCTTTGTATGATGGTTAATTCCTTCCTGATAATGTTTGTGTAAAAAACATCACGAATGAAATAGGGAATTTTTGCAGTTGCCTTTTGTGAAAGCTTGCTACTTGCATGTAAAGACATAAAATAATATTGTGGACTAAGACTGTGAAGTGAGAGTAGCCACTGGGACCAAGTGACCTCCCACAAGCAGTGTCCCACTGATGTGACGCTAGCAGGTCAGAGGAAAGGTATTCAGCCATTCCCTGGCTATCCACTTACGAAACCTGAGACTGCTTCCTTGCTTTCTGTAATTAGCTACCTAGTGTAGGTAGACGGTATTTCTTAACTAACTCAGAGGCTTAGTGGGATATAGCCTGTTTTGCCTTGCTGCTGTGTAAGGAGGAGTATTTTTCAGATTCAGGCAGAACAGACATGAAGCCTATCGTGTCCCATATTCTTTCACTGCCTCATCCTCTCTCTTCCGTACACCCAGGTGCCTTTTCTTTGACTCATTAACACTGATCCAGTTCCAAGAGGATCTCTTCTCACTGTAATTTTATGAAAATCTGGGCAAAGGAGTTTCAAAGTACAAAACAAGACTTTCAGATGAGACTGAAGAAAAAGTTGATGAGTCAGATGTTTTGGAAGGGGGTTGGATAAAAATGGGTGGACAGAAAGATGGTCTTGAGAAATAGTGGTGACTGTTGTGAAAGGATACAGATTATTCAGGGAGAGCAAGAAGTGAGCGAAGCTCTGTTCCTTTGAGTGCTTTCATCCCCAGAACTGGGTATATGCTTCTATCTTTCTGTTTTATTACTTCATTGAATATTTTTCCCCACTGAGGCTTCTACCTAAGTGTAAATAACCTGTGTCTACTTTGGACTGTTATAATAGGAATAATACAGATTTGTAGAATATATTTGATGATACAAGAGATTTTTGTCTTAAGGCAAACAGTATCTGCAAGTGTACTATTTTAAGCTGTTTTATCAGATGGTACTATTTAGTAAAACATGTCTAAAGCAATGTATGAAAACTGGGCTTTTCAACAGCACCTATCTAGCAAATACAGCATATGGTCCATAGTGTATTAACACAGAAAATGTTACATTTACTATATCATTGATACTTTGTATGCTGAATTGAAACTTTGAAAGAGTTGTACTTTTAGAAAAACAACAAAAACATTTTTACTTCCATATACTATTATCTTTTTAAATATTTTAAACAATAAACTAATCTTGGCTTATATAGGAAAGTATTGAGTGATGTGGGACTCTGCACCAGTTGGTGGCATGAGAGTAGGTAGGTACTTTGATGTCAGTGTGTTTATTTTTTCTAATCTTTCACCTATGAGTATATTAGAATTACTAGGACTGGTATCCTAGATTCAAACTGAATATCTAATCAAGAGATGTAAACTGATGAACCCAAATATTCTCCAATCTGTAATGACCCAAATTATCTACATCATCCATTGTGTTCATTCAGTATATTAATAAATGCTTATTAGTAACCTTTTGTGTAACTGACATTTAGCATAAAAACATCTGGAGAGTTAACAGTCAGCCTTCCCACAATAAGACCAAATGTCTCCTGAATCACTGTATTTCTTTTTGAATTCATGTTTTTAAACTGCCATTGTCTATGGAGCATGTATGCACATGCATGTGTACGTGTATATATGGGGGATTGGCATTGCTCTCCTTTTGCAGATACAGTATCCAATGTTTTGGTGAAACATTTGTGCCTGCTTGGGAGTTTAAGTTAGAGAATAAAAGGCCAGCTTTGCTGGATCCTTTAATTCACTTTGGAGAGGGCAGAAGGGAGAGGGAGATGAATGGTAGAGGAGGCAGAAGAATGATGGTGATGTTTGGAGGCTATAGGCGTAAGTGATCATTCATTCTTTCACATGACTTGCCATGTGCAGGCACAGTACTGGGCCTGGGGAGAGAGGGAGAACACTTGATCATCAGTTACCCTCACGCAGCTTTCAAGTCTAGAGGGTCCAGGCCATGGTCTGAGGTCAGGCATGATCTGTCACCCAGACCTGGCTGGGGCCTAGGGAAGGCTAGAAAAGTCCTTCTCTACTGTCCTCATCTCTCTTTCTACCTAGACTGCAGTCTTGAGTTGTGACAAAAATATTCAAGCTCTGTTTTAGAATATGTTTAGTCATGTGAAGGTGCTGTGGATGCTGTTGGAGAACCCTTGGAAACGGGCAGGGTGCTTAAGGGCCAGTGAGTCACCTGGCTTGCCGAAACCGGGGGCTCGTGGGGGGGGACCTCTAACTCAACGCAAATAAGCTGGGCTAAAAGCGGGTCTGTTCCAGGGACTGCTAGGCCCCCAAGGAGCGTGAGTCTTAAACATTCTGCATATATTTGCTTGTTTTATTATTATTTATCACAGTTAATGTACACATTTTTATTTGTTATTGTCAAAAGTAGGTTTTGTTAGTTGGTTTGGATTAGTCTGGGAACTCAGTCACCATTTTCAGTGTTCCTCCGAGAAAAGGCATTCCAACTTCTAGGCAGCTAATTAAAGACAAATAAGTGAAGTATTACCACTTCCTAACATGGGATCTCCCTTGGTCAGTGTTTTCCTTGAGGTTCTAGAGTTATCCTTCTCTGATGTCCAACCTGAAGCTTTTAAGAGGTCCATGCCGTTTAAGGGTTTTCTGGGTTTTTTTTGTTAGGTTGGTCGGTTGGTTATTGCAGTTTTTCCCTTCACCAGAGCCTGGTTTTAGGTGGCAGAGTCCTGGACTTCAATGACTGATGCTCTTGTCCGTTTCCTCAGCAGGATATAGTAGAAATCTTATCACAGATGGAATTGTAAGAAGGTAAAACAATACCGATTCTAAAACTAGTGTCAGAACACAGTTTAATACAGTTAGTTTCTTTGGCTTAGAGAGAAAATGTTTTAAGAATTACACAGTTAATTATCAGACAATACTTTTGTGACCTTAAGAGTGAAAGCAGTTGGTCATCCTTTAAAATTTCGATTTGTTTTTTTTCTCGTCACATGATATTGTCATTAGTGAATGATTTATTATTATTAACATATTATTTTGGATTTGAATCATTTACTATTTTGAGTCACTTATTTTGAATTAAACATATATTAGCACACAGAGAAGAGTCGTGTAACAGAATTTGTCTTTTCTCATTTTGGGTGGCTCTTTTTTTTTTCCCTTTTTATTATCAGGACATTTCTCCTTAACAAATCAAGGAGCTATTGTTTTATTTTCCCTTGGAAGGAGAATGTATTAGAATATATATTTTAAAAAGAATATGGTTCTTTTTTTTTTGTTAGTTTATTTTGTTCATTAGATTCCTCTTATAGGTAAGATCCTGTGGTATTTGTCTTTCACTGAGTAGGGGTGGGATGGTTGGAGGAGGGCAAAGGGGGAAAACTTGGGACAACTGTAATAGAATAACAATAAAAGTGATTTAAATAAAAAAGAAATATAAAAAATCACATGGGTTTGGACTTTTAGAAAAGAAAAAGAAGGAAATCCATAGCCTTTCAAAACCAGTTTCCAAATTTTCTTTCTAACATGGTTGGTATTTCCTTGCCTACAGACTTGCAGCTTTAACCAACTTGGATAGCTCACCATTGAGTAAAATGTGTGCATGTTGTAACTGCCCTTTCCCAGTCTACCTCCACAGGTGACTTTTCACCAGAACCTAGCACAGTTTCTCTCCATTATAAAGCCTTTCTTGGCCATGGTACCCTGGGAACTTCATTGCTTCATATAATCCCATTGCCTTTAGCAATTACTCATGTACCTCCTCATACCATTCTTTCTGTGACTCTATTGTCTTGAACTGTTTAAACCATTATTATTTACCTTTTCCCTTCTTTGTGTTTTTCTCCCTAATGCTAGGGAATGACACATGTTGATTTCATATGGATTGAGAAGATGACCCCCTTAATCTAGTATGATTTCAAATAGTGAGATACTCTGGTTGCTAAACACTAACAAGGTTTTGGATCACACAAAATCACAGAAAACATTTTAAAATGATTTTCATCATAAGTTAGTCATAAATTCAATTAATGTCGACTAAATTTAATGAAGAAATCAAACCATTAAATCATTTATTAGCACAAATCAGTTACTTTCAAGAGATATAAAATCAGACATAATCCTCCCTCCCCTTCGTTACCTGTGCAGCATGCATAGTGTGTGGAGGTGAGGAGGACAGCATGGATTAGACGATGGGAAGTGCACGAGACGGGATTTAGATGACCTAGGCTTTACCTGCGATTTAACTTTGAGAGTTTGGGCAAATCCGTTTGCTTTTCCAGCCTCAACTTTATTCATCTGTAAACAGAGAGAGTTGAATTAAGTCATCTCTAAGGTCTCACCCAACTCTAAAATTCTGGTTCTAGATGTACCTTCTTAAAATTCTTTAAATACATAAAACAATTAATAAACATACGTTGATCAATAATTCGAAAACCTCATTCTATGCAATAATTACAGTCTTCCCAACAAAACAGTTATCAGTGCTGCCCAAATAGTAAAAGTAACAAATTCATGTTTAGTCTTTTTTACTTTCTCTTATATACTCATAAGAAATAGATAAAGGAATAGGAAAGATAAAAAAAGGATACAGATATTTTAGCTCCTGCTGTGACATCGCGTTGTTACAGCACACAGGGCTGTTACAGTACTGTATCTATTTAATTATCCCGATAGTCCTTGAATAACCAGGAGTTAACTATTTTGTCAAAAACAGTAGCAATAACATTAAAAAATAAGTTCATTATACATTATACATACAGTGTATACAATTGTACATTACATTTATTATGTAATATGCAACTGCTGAGGATAGCTTGTTACATGGTCTTGGGCAAGTTATTCATGATTCTTTGGGCCTCATATTTCTGCCTGTACCATGAATGAGTAGAAACTACATGATCTCTTAAGGCCACTTCATTGAATCTTCATTATATCTCCTAAAGCAATGGCTTCTGTAGTTTAAACTTGACCTTTATATTTTTTCTATAAAAATTTAAAATTTTATCATACATCATTACAAAAGATTTACAGTTATAAGCACTTTATCTTTGGCATTTCTGATTTAAATTCAGAAATGTGGTTTAAAATTTTTATAAAATTCCTAAAAATATGTTGGTCTTTGAATATGGAGAAAACAAAAGAAACTAAATGGCTTTGATGGAGTATGTTAATTAAAAGGTTAATTAAAAAATATTTTGCCATCTTTTTTTCTTCATAAAATGTAGCCATTCTTAAATAAATACCTCAATATGGCATTTTATTTGTATTATATTTTAATTAAAATATAAGTCTTGGAATTTGAAATGTAAATGCATTGAATCATTGAAGGAATCAGTTGCTCATTTTTAGATGTAACTACATAAAGGCATTTGTGATTTTGAACTAGAATAATCAAGAGTAAGCTTCTCTGGTTTCATTTTTATTTGTTTATCAAATGAAAACTTAGGCACAAGATATGTATTAAAGAATTTCCTATATTTGTACACACTCATGTTCATAGCAGCGCTATTCATGATAGCCAGGAGGTGAAAGCAACCCAAATGTCCAGTGATGAAGGGATGGATAAACAAGATATGGAATATACATGCAATGGAATATTATTCAGCCTTAAAAGAAAGGAAACTCCGACACATGCTACAACATAAATGAACCTTGAGAACATTATGCTAAGTGAAATAAGCCATCACAAAGAGACAAATACTGATTAATTCCACTTACATGAGGTCTCTAAAGTAGTTAAAATCATAGAAACAGAAAGTAGACACACATACATATACATGTATATTCTGTACCATATATATATATATATATATATATATATATATATATATATATATATATATATATTTCCCACAGGACCTCTTCTTGTACCACATCTTCCCCTGCCTTGGCATTGTTTTCCCTTTCCCTATGAACTTGCTGTTGTGAATATGTTACTAAAAAATTAAGTCCATTAGAGTAGCATTGGTTAATAGTGTATAAATTTCAAGTGTACAGTTCTGTAATACATCATCTGTAGATTGCGTTCTGTGCTCACCACCCAAAGTCTAATTTTCATCTTGACCCCTCCCTCACCCTCTTGTCACTTTTTTTAAGCCATGAATTTAGGTATCATCTGCACATAGCGGAACTCGCTGCTATTTATTGAGCTTGTAATATAGGACCATGTGGATTATAGAATGCAATAGTATTCATTTTATACCTTATCTCATTTAATGTTCATAGAATCCCTATAAGGTAGGTAGTAGTTAACTATTCTGTGATGAAGAAATAGACTTAAAACTACACAGCTGGAAAGTAACAGAGCTGGGATTGAATCTTCTCCTTCCCATGTGAATGACTTTTCCATGTAGGAGCACAACCTCCCTATTCATCCAACAAATCACGTTTTATCGCCTAGTGATAATAGTGAACGTTTATTGGGTGCTTACTGAGTGCCAGGCACTGTGTCCAATGCTTATATTTATTATCACATTTAATGCTTACTTTCTTTTGACCTAGGTACTATTATCCACATTTTCCAAGTGAGTAAACTGATTTTCCCTGGATTATTCATCTAGTACTAACTCTCCCAAATTAAACCTCAGAGTAATCATTCTTCAGCTTGAATCACGTATCAGTTCACTCACCTCATCTATGTTGTTTTTCTCCTTTGTAGCCTCTGAACCCATCATTATTTGCTTTTTAAGGGAATTATAATTTCTCTCATTTTCTACCTTTATTACAATCTCTGTTCAGGCAAACTTGGAACCAAACTTCTTTTTTCCCTCTGCTTCGTAAGTCCTCCCTTCATTGTTTTTAGGTTCTTTGGTGACTGTTATACAACTGGGTTACATAAAACCCTCTTGTTCCAACCCTGCACTAGACCACCTTCAGCCATTAGTTCCCCCATCTTCAGATACCTGCCTTACACTTACCTTGTTGGTGAAGGCTTCCACTCCTGCCTGTCTGCCCATCACACTCTGACCTCTGTCATTTGGTAACCCAGTTTCTGCCTGGTCCACAAATGCATTCTGCCAGAGCTGCCCTTCGCTTACATTCATCCAGGTGCTCTTTCAGGCTCAAACCATCATCCTCTTCCCTGTGTTCCCAAGGGGGTAAAGCAGAAATTTCCATGCTCATTTCCCTGACAAAACAGGAAACTGATCTGACTCTCATTCATCCAGTAATTTCCAAATCTGTACTTTTTTCTAAAGTACATCTTAGATCATTTCCTGTCCCATTGTACTGAGGTATGGAAGATCCTTTCTCCTCTACTTGTGTCTTTTTCACCTCACTGGTACCCAAGCTCTTACTTGGCTTGCAGAATATATTAAACATCATATTTTAGATTAGAACTTAGAAGAGGCCTTAAGATGTTATTTAGTTTATTCCTGTCATAGAGATAAGATCTTTCTCAAACTCTTTACAAGTTATCTACATTTTTATTAAAAATTTCATTTAACAAAGGTTTGAGGCTGCTTATATAGTAGGCATCATTACAGAGATACATCTCTGTAAATGGAGGAAGACGTGACTACCTCCTTAAGAGAAAGACTGCAGAGTTTGCCTTTCAGGTGCTTTAGGGCACAAGGTGATATTAAGTAACCATTATTTTTGTGTAGTCAGGAAAGGCAAATGGATTTTTTAAAAACCTTCACCCGAGGGTATGTTCATTGATTTTAGAGAAGGGGCGTGGTGGGGCAGCAGAGAGAAGGAACACACCATCAGTTGGGAATTGAATTCACAACCCAGGTATGTGCCCTGACCGGAAATTGAACCCACAGCCTTTTGGTGTATGGGATGGTGCTCCAACCAACTGAGACCCCCAGGAACAGGATGGCAAATAGATTTTAATAGTATCACTTGCATATTAGTGATTAGTAGCCAGGTGTAAAAAAAAAAAAATGGAGTTGATTTGCCACTATTGGTTCAAATTTACTAAAGAACAATGAATAGTTTTAGAGAATAATGTGTCTTATATACTTCTTGATGTCTTGAATATACTCCCAAAGCTACCCAATATCTCTAGCTGGTTGTCAGATTTGTGCTTTGCTTTTGTTTATGGTAGGTTAAGTAGATGTAGATGTTAGACGAAAAAGAAGTAGCTGATTTACTCAGGTAGATTCTAGGAAAAAAAATCACATTTTTATGACTCGATTATGTATTATATAAAGTAGTCCCACATTTCTGAGCAGACTAGAGCAGTTCTTCCTAGACTTTAATGTGTAAATCACCTGGGAATCATATTAAAATACAGATTCCGGCTTAGGTCTGGAGTGAGGCCTGCGATTTTCTGCTAGTAAGTTTCCAGGAGATGCTTTCCTCCTGGTACATGGACCACACTCAGTAACTAGGGAATGGAGTAGTCCTAGTGTCTTGAATAATCTACTGTTCTGTACTACTATGGAAAAGGAAGAATTTAAAACTGTTCTTCAGTTACCGATTTTAAAATATACTTAAGAAAACCAAACAGTGGCATGGATCTTTATAGAACATTTAGGTTTGTGTGTGTGTGTGTGTGTGTGTGTGTGTTTTTGTTTGTTTGTTATTTTTACCCCAATAGGGACTATATATCTTTTAGAACCATGTTGATCAATAACCGTTGCTCATTTTGGCTGAATCAAAAGGACAGTTTAGAAATGTCCGGAATATCTGTTCTCACAGTAGCAGTAGCCAAATTAGTAACAATTTATTTTCTAGGTACCTCGTGACTTTCTTTCAGCCTCCTATTCCTCAGCCCTTTGCTTGGTGCTTACACTGTGCAAGCCTTTGTGGCTATAGAGATGATGGACATCCGCTGCTTAGTCTGGTGTGGGACACAGACAGACAGTGGCGGGACAGATACATGATATGACAGAGGTAAATCACAGTGTGCTTTAAAAGTTTGAAAAAATCCATATTTAATATTTTCAAGTACAAAAAGAGTTAATGTCGGCGGAGTTTCCTATAGAGGGTTTTCAGTCTGAACCTCAAAGTAACTCTGTGATTTGGGTAATTATTTTTGCCCCCATTTTACATAGGAGGCAGTTGTGGCTCAGGGTCTTTCAGGTTTACAGTCATTGGGCTAGAAAATGACTGATAGAGCTAGAATCAGTGTTCTTACATCAGGCTCTGTTCCCGCCCCATGCCACACTCCCTCTGCTCCCCATGACTTCACAACTCCTTCCTAATAAAGAGTATTTCCTGCTATAATCTTGTGCTCTCTCTTGTTATGTCTAGGAATTTGGATGTTCTAAAACTTAAACATTTCATTAATTTTTTTGGACGAGACATGATGACCAGCCTAAACTAATTGGGGAAGAAAGCTCATGCTGACTGGTAGAAATCCTGACTTCTAAAAAGCTTTAAAAGATAACAGCTTTCCAAAAAAGAAAAGGAGGTCTATTAGAGATATTTAAGGAGGTTGCTTTAATATACATAGTGATAATTTATTGTGAAAATTAGTTATGGTTATTTGTATATAATAAGGTTTCTAAAGGACTTGGGTTACTTCAAAACTACTGGATGGATTACAAGTATTTTATTATTTACTACATCTGGTTTATGTTTTCTTTAAAATGAGGTGTTCAAAAAAAATAGCCTCTCCAAATAATTGAAAATTCAGAGTTAGATTTGCTGTGTATTTTCTCTCGAATAAATATAAAATGTTCTGTCTTCTAAGTTTAAACTCTTCCCCTAAGATTTATTATTGATGGTAATTTTTTTTAATTGGGTTCAACTCTTTGGCTTGGAAGAGAGAAGGATTTAGTGGTTGGATTATTGTCAATAATAATGATTATTGTCAACATTTATTGAGCTCTTATTCTGTGTCAGACACTGTACATATTTTATTCCTCCAAGCAACCCCGTTTATCATCCATAAGGCCAGAGAGACTAAGTAACTTTTTCAGGTTTATGCAGCTGGTAAATGAGGGAGGTAGGACTCCAGTGCTGGGGTATGACGTGAGAGTCCATATTCAGAACCTAGAGAACTCCTCTAGATCTGGAAGAAAAGGCCTAGAAGACATCAAAGGGCTTGACTTTTACTGGGAGGGGCTCAGATTATTCCTGACATAAGATACATTTGTGAAGATTTGGAGTGGAGAGGAAATAGGATGTGGCAGAAGGAATGACTTTGTGGCATCCATATATGCTAGGGACTTTCACATTTAATCAACACCCATCAACTCTATGACATTTTAGTTCCTCACGAAAAAGGAAAGAACAGTTGGTTCTTCATCTGTAGAGTGTGTTGCCTACCCCATCGTTTCGGAAAAATCTTACTCTTTTGGTCTCCATGATGTCATTTTCTCTTTTCCTTCCTCTCTGGCTGCTTTGCTGCCATTTCTTTTTCCCAGTCTTCCCATAAGTGTTCCCCAGGGTTCAGTTCTTGCTCATCTTATTCTCTCATTCTATGTGCTCTTCCTCTTGTGACTTCAAACTCTGATGTGATTTTCATTGCCAAAGACTCTGCTGTGTCTGCAGCCCTGGCAGTCCGCTGCAGCCGAGAGCCTCCTGGATACTTCCACCTAGGGTCCCACAGTTATTTAACACACAAGATGTTTAAAAACTCACCTGATCATCTTCCAGATCTGCTCTTCTTCCTTTATGCTCAGTCCTGGACCATGACTTGGCCATCTGTGCCACCAGCCAAGCCAGAAATCTGGGAGTAATCCTGAACCTTTCATTCACTCTCAACTCTTACATCCGTATCAGTCACCAACTCTACAGATTTTATTCTTATAATTTTCATATCTGCCCATATTTTCTATCACAGTGCAGCCCCCTGAATCCAGGTTTCCATCATTTCTCGCAATACAGTGGTCTACAAGTCTGGCTGTCCATCGAAATTACCAGGGGCACTTTGAGATCATAGCGTTGGGTCCAACCCACAGAGATTTTGATTCAGTAGATCTGGGATGGGCTCTGGGAATCTGTTTTTTAACAAGAAGATAATTCTTACGTGGGCAGTCTAGCAACAGACAGATGTTTGAGAACCACTACCCAGCTGGTTTCTCTGCCTCTTGACATGTCCCCATTAGTCCATCTCTCACTGCCTCCACCATGATCTTTTAAAAACCAAATGTGATCCCCTATTTTTAAACAGTTAAGTATCTCCCCATTACCTGTAGGATAAATTCCAGCCTCTTTATCATGGTTTATAAGACTCTCCCAGGTCTGATCTGACCTATAAATCGTCAGTAATTTTCCTCCATATTTCCTTGTATGTATCGTCAACTTCAGGCTTGATTAGTTGCTAAAAATAAATGTTTTATTTTTTGCTTTTGGGCTATTTATACATATGGTTTTATCTGTAAGAAGACCTCTCTCCCTGTCTGCTTGACAGATTCCTCTTGTATTCTTCAAGAAACAATTCAAATGTTTGCTCTTGAACTTTACCTTGTCTCCTCTGTTCTGTCCTAGCATTGTTCTTAAGGCTAGCCTCTGATACTGTGCTCATTATCCTGCAAAACAATTGATTTTTCATATCTGTCTTCTCCACTAATACATAATGAGTTTTGAGAGGTCAGGGACCAAACACCTCCCCCAATCCTTAGATCAGAAGAGGTGGAGAGTCTGACTTGAAAGTCTATTCTAACATTATATGGGATTTTAAGAAACAAATCTGGTTAGGAATAAAAGCCTGTTGGTACATCATGGACACAGACAACAGTATGGTGATTACCAGAGAGAAGAGGGGTTGGGGACACATGAAAGAGGGTAAATGGGAGATAAATGGTGATGGAAGGAGACTAGACTTTGGATGGTAAGTGCACAGTGCAGTGTGCAGATATTGTAGAATTGTACACTTGAAACCGATATAATTTTATTGACCAATGTAATCCCAATAAATTCAATTAAGAGAAACCTATTGGTGGAGGGTGTTCAAGGGAAACCCCAGTTTAGATGGACGATTTTTCTTCCCATTTTTAATAAGGTATAATTTACACATAATAAAGTTAACTGTAATTTTTAGTGAATTGTTGGTGAGTTTTGACATACACTCAGTTGTATAAACATTACATAGCATTTAATACAGATAAAATTGTATGATTGCTGACCACACTAATATTTGTAAATGAATCAGCCCCACTTGGCATGAGCTTTATGAAACAGAATGTTGTAAATGGAAACTATTTCCCAAGAAAGAGTTAACCCTAAACAGTCTGGAAGGGTTAAAGTAATGTGCCTTGGTAATTCTTATTATTAAAGTCTCTTGCTCCTGAACTTGATTTACTTTATCTAATATTTAGCTTTAGGCTTGCATAAATGTACTTTAAAAGTATGATAGGGAACTTATTACCAAACAACAACAACAAAAAAAGCCACAATAAACAAAAACAAAAAAAACCTAGTTCTTTCTCCTTATAGAAAAAAAAGACCCAGTAGTTAGAATTTCCTGAATTTAGGTGTAACTTAGCTCCCTAAAACTTCTCATTGGTTCTAATTCTATACTCCGAAAATAGAGAATAAATCTAATCTCTCTTTAGGTCCTTTAGTATATAATGAGGTGTTTTTCTTTTTTCCAGGCTAGGCATCCTTCATCCTTTCACACCACTCTGTCATGGCCTCCAAAGCTCTCATGACCTTAGACCGGGTCTGCCAGACGCAGCCCCTAAGAAAGTGTGGAACTTGGTTTGTTTGAGTACCTCTTGTGTTTGTTTATTTTTTATTTTTCTGCTAAGGGAACTTTTGTATGTCTGTCATTTTCTTTCCTTTGAATTCTATCTTAAAATATCATTTGTACCTATAATTTATGAAGAAATTGGGAAATTTTCTCTCTTAAAATTAATGGACATGGTTGACTGAGTGGTACTGAAATAGTTGCCAGGAAACATGAGGTTCTCACTCCCCATTCTTGGGCAAGTCTATTGACCTCTCTGAATATCACTTTTAAGATTAAAGGGATCATTTTTTAATCTAAAATTCTACACCTCTAGTTTAGGTAAAGGTTTTCATGCAACATGAAAGACTTGAAATTATTAATAAATAGTTCAAAGTAAGAGCAAAATCACTAAGACATGAAGGCATAAACATATTAATAAACCTATTAAAATATATTTAAACCTATTAAAATATAAAAATAAGACAAACAGGTCTGGCTGGTGTGGCTCAGTTGGGTTGGAGCATCGTCCCATAGACCAAAAGGTCATGGGTTTGATTCCCAGTCAGGGCACATGCTTGGGTTGCGGGTTCCATTCCTAGTCAGAGCACGTGTGAGAGGCAGCTGATCCATGTTTCTCACATCAATGTTTCTTTCCCTCTCTGTCCCTCCCCACCCCTAAAATCAATAAACATTTCGTCAGGTGAGGATAAAAAAAAAGACAAACAATATGACAAAATTGACTAGAGTCAGTATGTATTTGTACCACATTAATTAATCCCCTCTAAAAAAGCTTTTTAAATAGAGCATTCCTTAGAGTGTTACATATAAGCCATTTAAATCTCCTTGATGACAGAATTTGACTCTAGTGGTGGCAGAAAGGACAGGGTTTTTTAATAAAACTTTTTCTTCTTTTTCCCTTAATAAATTCATGATATAGAATCCCATCTACAAATGAGTAGGATTAAGATATTGCCAACATACTAGAAATATATTTCTTTTACTGTAATATGCATAACCTATTGTACATTTGGATTAACTGAATAGGGCACTTAATTTATAATTTACCTTTAAAATATGTTATTCCAAAAACAAAACCCTCAGAAAAATAGATTAGATTTGTGGTTGCCAGTTGGAGAGTGAGAGAAGGAAGAAGTGGAGGAAGGTGGTCAAAAGGTACAAACTTCCACTTATACATAAATACTAGGGATGTAACTAATGCACAACATGATGACTATTGCCAATGCTGTTGTATGATATGTAGGAAAGTTAAGAGTGTAAATCCTAGGAGTTCTCATCACAAGGAGAAATTTTTTTCCTTTTTTCTTTTTTCTTTTTCTTGAATCTGTATGAGGAGATGGATGTTAGCTGTACTTATAGTATTAATCGTTTCACAATATATGTAAATCAAACCATCATGCTGTGTTCCTTATACAGTGATATATGTCAATTATTTCTCAATAAAACTTGGGGGGAAAGCAGAAAAAGGGCAAGGAAATACACACATCTTTCTTAGAAGAAAGGCAACATATAAAAAGTTATTTACCATTTGAGTTAATGAAAAGCTGGATAATTCATTATCTTAAGGTAATATAAATTATATAAAGCTTCAGTACTCATGCTTTTCCTCGACTGTTCTAATCCTTTTTTTTTTTTTTTTTTGGTTCAAAACGAGGAGGGGACCTATGATTAATGGTAAATTTTCATATTGTGATATTGTGATGCACTCAGTCCTTTTTAGTGGAAAAGGAAACATTTAAAAGAAGCATATGCTATTTGAATGTTGTCAGAATTACTAAAGGATATGTTAATGCAAGTAAATTCAGAAAGACACAACTGCAAAGAGATGGAGAAATTTCATGGAAATATTACAGGATGGGAATTGTTGTACTGTGTTCAGGTCACTGACAATCATTACAACTTCCATAATAACTCCTGGAGGTGGTATTTTTGAGAGCTGGAATGGCTAATCTGAAAAGGATCCGGTGTGAAATGTGGCCTTTTATAGGCTGAAAATAGAGTTTGTTAAATGGTTGCTGCATGAATGCATGACTTTCATTGTTGGGCAAAGAAGGGCAGCTTTTTTTGTCTGAAGAAAGCAGTGCATTAAATACATTGAGCCTTATAGAGCACACATGTACTCACTAACTACTGGGTTGAAGTGCTCTTGATTTCAGGTTAAAGTTGTATGCCAGCAAAAAGGGGGATCTGGAAAGAGCTACAGGAAAAGGTTGCTGTACACTGAAGAAACCTTGAATATTAGTAAATGTACATTTGGATTTCACTGAAGGGATAGAGAATAAAGGACTAATATGAAAAAAAATCCACTCTACATTTATTCATCAGATAAATGCTTAGGCACTTTGATAGGCCTTGCAATATAAGAATGAAAGACCGAACCCCTGCCTTCAGGGAGATTACATTTTAAAGGAAGGTGGACAGTATGAATATGTCCCACTGGAAGGTTCACACTGGGCAATGTGAACATGTGCAGAAACTCTGGCAGCGCAAAATGGGTCCCCTTATCAGTGAAAATTGTCTGTTTTCTTGATCCAGTTTTCCTCACCTTCAATTCCATTCTTCCTCCTATTATTTTACAAAGTAACAATTTTCAGAAGTTAAAAAAAAAACTTAAGGGATCACTTAGTTTCTTTGTACTCAAAATGTGGTCCATGGAATATTAGCATAGCATTAGGTGGCGCTTTCTAGAAAATGCAGAATCTTTCTAAAAATGAACTACACCCCAGGCCTACTTAGTCAGAATCTGCATTTTTATATTCGTCCCCTCGCACCCTCAGGTGATTCTTCTTCTCGCTAAAGTCGGAGAACCACTAACCTAGTTCACCTCTCTATCACGTTTTATAGACGAAGATGAAGACATTGTGCCCATGCACAGTAGCCGAGCTGGCATTAAAACTCTGTTTACTGATAAAGCCTTGCATGATTTCTCTGATACCTGTTCTGTCTACTTTGCTCCATGTTTTTACTCTTCTATTGGCCTCTGTTAGTGTTTCATATTGTCAGATCTTCAGCTTCTTACTTCTCTCTCTCTCTGTTCTCTCTAATTTTTTCTGTTGAATGAGAGAATAGTATAGATTACCCATACTATACATCAAAGAGAGCAAATTTTTCTTTTTTTCTTTTTTTATTGTTGTTCAGTTACCGTTGTGCCACCTTTTCCCCATTGTGTCACCTTTTCCCCATTGCTCCCCCTTGCCCCATCTGCCCCACTCCCACAGTCAGTTGCCCCGCCCCCATATTGTCTGCCTGTGAGTCCTCTCTTTGTGTTACTTTGATTGTCCCTTCCCCTTGTTTCTCCCCCCCTACCCCCTTACTGCTCTGCTCTGGTCACTGTCAGGTTGTTCTTTATTTCCATGTCTCTGTTTCTATTTTGCTTGCTTGTTTGTTCTGTTGATTAGTTTCCACTTATGGGTGAGATCATATGGTATTTGTCTTAAACTGCCTGGCTTATTTCACTTAGCATAATATACTCCAGTTCCATCCATGCTGTTGTGAAGAGTTGGAGTTCCTTCTTTCTTTATGCTGTGTAGTATTCCATTGTATAATCTTGTTTTTAGGGAAATTTTTAGACCCATTTCTCTAAATTTTTTTACTTGCTCAGAACTTTCTTTTTTTACAAGTATATTTTATTGATTATGTTATTACAGTTGTCCCAGTTTTCTCCCTTTACCCCCCCTGCCCCCACCGGGTATGCCCCTTCCCTCCAGCATTCTGCACCCCCCCTCCCCCGTTAGTTCATGTCCATGGGTTATGCATGTAAGTTCTTTGGCTTCTCCATTTCCTATACTATTGTTAACATCCCCTTGTCTATTTTGTATCTACCAATTATACTTTTTAAGCCCTGCTCCTTTTCTCCCATTCTCCCCCTTCTCCCACCCAGTTGATAACCCTCCAGATATCTCCATATCTATGATTCTGTTCCTGTTCTGGTTATTTGCTTTATTTTGTTTTTGGGTGGGTTTTCTTTGGTGTGTTTGTTTTTTTTTAAAGATTCAGTTGATAGTTGTGAATTCATTGCCTTTTTAATGTTCATAGTTTTGATCTTCTTTTTCTTAAATAAGTCCCTTTAACATTTCATGTAATAATGGCTTGGTGATGATGAATTCCTTCAGTTTTACCTTGTGTGGGAAACACTGTACTTGTCCTTTCATTCTAAATGGTAGCTTTGCTGGATAGAGTAATCTAGGTTATAGTCCCTTGCTTTTTATTAGTTAGAATACTTCTTGCTAGTCCCTTCTTGCCTGCAAATTCTCTTTTGAGAAATCAGCTGATAGTGTTATGGGTACTCCTCTGTAGGTAACTATCTTCTTTTCTCTTGCTGCTTTTAAGAGTCTCTCTTTATCTTTAATCTTTGGCATTTTAATTATGATGTGTCTTGGTGGATCCTCTGTGGATCCAACTTGCTTGGGACTCTCTCTGCTTCCTGGACTTGTATGCCTATTTCCTCCGCCAAATTAGGGAAGTTTCCTTTCATTATTATTTTCTTTTTTGAAGAAGTCAAGGAACTTGTATACGGGACCCATGGTCTTTCATTATTTTTTCAAATAAGTTTTCAATATCTTGCTCTTCTTTTTCTCCCCCTGGCAACCCTATGATTTGGATGTTGGCACTTTGGGTGATGTCCCAGAGTATTCTTATACTGTCCTTATTTTTTCAAATTCTTGTTTCTTCTTTCTGTTCTGGTTGAATGTTTATTTCTTCCTTATGTTCCAAACCTGAATCTTGGCTTCCTTCCCTTCACTGTTGGTTCCCTGTAAATTTTTCTGTATTTCACTTAGTATAACCTTCATTTCTTCCTTTATGTTGTTGCGGTACTCATTGAGTTCTTTGAGCATCCTGATCACCAGTGTTTTGAACTCTGCATCTGATAGGTTGGCTATCTCTGTTTCATTTAGTTCTTTTTCTGGGGTTTTGTTCTGTTCTTTCATTTGGGCCATATTTCTTTGTCTTTTCAGTTTAGCAGCCTCCCTGTGTTTTTTTGTATTAGGTAGAGCTGCTTTGACTCCCTGTAAAAGGCACATGTAAATACTTTGGGGAGGAGCTTTAGGTAATTGCCAGGGTGGGACAACCCACTTTACCAGTTTGTGACTCTGTGTTGGGGGAGGGCTCTGTGAGGGGACTATGCCACTGCCTGGCTTTTGGGGGTTTGCCCATCACTCAACCAGTTTCCAGTCACTTCACCCACTCCCTGTCTGTGACTCGCACCCTTCCAGCTGTTGCCGTGGTGTTGAATCCCAGAGTGGGTGTGTTTGCAGACATTTTAAGACTGTGTGAGCCTCTTAAGCAGAGTTTTCTGCAAATCCAGAGTTTCTTCAGCCACCCCAACACCCACTGGTTTTTACAGCCAGAAGTTACGGGGATTTACTTTCCTGGTGCTTGAATCCTGGGCTGTGTGGTCTGGCCTCGGGCTGGGATCACTGCCTCCCAAGGTATCCCTCCCGATTTTTATCCACCACATGTGAATGTGGGACCACCTGTGCAAACTTCTGCCCCTGATGCCACCTTTCCACACCATACCACGTCTGCTCACCTCTCTGTCCTGTCTCTGCATCTCCACCCCTCCTACCCGTCTGCATGAATGTGGCTTCTTCAAATCCTTGGTGTCGGACTTCCACACAGTTCAGTTTTCTGACAGTTCTGGGTGTTACTTGTTTTCAGATTTAGTTGTAATTCTTTTTGTGGTTGTGTGAGGAGGCGAAGTATATCTACCTATGCCTCCATCTTAGAACTTCTTTGAAGTCAGTAGGAATTCTGCATGTGGTACGAGTGAGAAATAACCTACAATGGTAGAAATTAGAATCTCTTTACAAATGAATTTATCTTCCCTTCTTTGTTACATAGATTATCCCTTAAAGGAGTCATTTTGCTCTTTGTATCAATCTCATGGAAAACACATTAGCTGCCTTTAAGTTTGTGGATAAGAATAGCACACCACAGCAACTCCTTTAGTGATCTGAAGTAGAGCAGGGCTTTAAGGTTTACGGGGTTCCTATTAAATTTTTTTCTATAATGTAGAAACACAAAGATCTGAGTAGATAAATAACCCCATGTTCTAAGGTTGGCATAGAAAGATATGGTCATAGAAGGATAACATGACAACATTAAAGAACAGTGAACAGTCAGTGATAGGACCATAGTGGTGCAGGACCTTCAAATAAAAAGCCACTCCCTCCCTCCTTGTGAGAGATTTACTCTCTCTCCTGTCTTTTTAAGTATTTTAGCTTATTTTAACTCTGAAATACAATTTTATTTAAGTGATAGAACCAAAAATGAATAGATAATAGGTCTCCTATAAACTGTGAAATCAAATCATATTTTTTTGTTCTCATATGTGTTTTCCTTTCAGGTCACTATTCTACCATTTACAACTCTGCTTTTGTAGAAACCAGTTATTATGTCACTTCCTGACTTTGGAGACTGCCTGATTAGATATTGTTCTACTTGTGTTTCATGTCTTGCATCTATTTTCTACTGACAGTATATAGAAACAGGTTATTTTAAAGTAAAGTATTTTGAGATGTAATTATCCAGTCCAGAGCTAGTTTACATATATGGTTTTAGTAAAATGCACAGCTTAAATAGAGGACATTGTAATGAGCAAGTAAGTCAAATTTACATCAGTTAGATTTAGGAACTGGCTAAAAGGTAGAAAACTTTCTTTTACTATTTTAATAATATATAATATTCTGAAAATAGAATATAGGAATGTACTGTCTTATCAAGAATAAACTAGACATTAGTTTTACAACCTTTTGAATGCTGTTTAGCTTTTTAAAATATAATTTCAATATTTTTTATAATGTATTAGAAAATTAATTTTTGTTAAACCCATATTTCATTTTCATACTTCTCTTAAAAATGTTTTACTTGTGGCAAAAATATTGTAAAATTGATTGGTGGTTGCTTATTTAAATATTAAGGACACTTTATTCATTTTAAGTGAAATAATTTTGCATTTTATATGTATACATTTATACATATGTAAGGTAAACGATTTATAGCTTTAGAGAAAAGCACATAAGTTGGTTATATTCATCATTAAAAAAATAGACATGTTCTCAAGGAAAAAGTTAGAAAAATGACTTGAGTGTTATCAATACCATTTAAGTAAATTACAGAACTATAATGATATATCTAACACAATCATCCAAATATAACGGTACTCGTTTGTCTTCAGTACCTAGAAATATCCCAGGAAATGGCTCTCATCGCCCCACACTACTTCAGTTTACTAATTCTTTCCTGTCTTAGACGTAGGAGAGAGCAGCTTCTAAACTACACTGATGACTTTCACATGTTTAATATGGAAGACAAGTTTCTCCTTAAAATATTTAGTATTTTCTGTCTGTGAAGTCTTTCATTACTTATCCCAAATTTGTTCCACATTTTTAGTGAGCTTTATTTCTTGTCTTTGTTCTCTAGGTTCTCTATAAAACATAATGAGTGCCATATGTAATGAAACTTCATTTTCAAAAGCTGCTCAGAAGAATTGGCCTTATTTCTTTGGGTTTTATGCCATGTATTTTTGTTGGGATTCAAAGGACAGTGATCTGTATTTGGTCAAATTAGGAGAACTAATTTGAAACATAATTCCTAGTAAGTTCATTTTATAAGGCATTTATCGTTTAATGCATTTTATGTTATTTTGTTTTCTCTGTAGATAAACGTGTGGAAAATTGGCTTCTAATGCATTCTCCATGGCCTACGCTTTGTATAAGTACTCTTTATCTCCTGTTCGTGTGGCTGGGTCCAAAGTGGATGAAGGCCCGAGAACCTTTTCAGATGCGCTTAGTGCTCATTATCTATAATTTTGGGATGGTTTTGCTTAACCTTTTTATCTTCAGAGAGGTAGGTTTACTAGACTCATTTTATAATTCCCCAGGGTTATTGGAAGTTTAAAAAATGAAAATATGAAAAACCATCATTTTGACATTGTACCCCAGTATAATTGTTAGTTACTCTAAAAGTAAATTTCATATTATTGACATTTTTCGTTTTTGGATAACAAAAATATAAAATGTGCATAAGGTATAAAACAGGTGTTTAAAATGGAATTTTGAAGCAGACAGACTAGATTTGAAAAAAACCCTTATGAGCTGTTCTGATATTGGAAGTTATTTAATTTTTCTGAGACTCATTTCCCCATAAATTGGGGAAAATACCTACCTTCTAGGGTATCAAAGAGAAAAGTGAGATAATTTTTGCATGGTGTTTACCACATATTAAACACTCAGTAAATAGTTGCATATATTTACTTATAATTCTTACTCAGCAATTTCAGGTTTGTAAGTGATCGAAATATGCAAGTGTAAAATACCAATTTCAGTTTAAATCCTGTTTCATATTGTCATTGTATTTTGGATTGGAGGTAAAATGAGTTCATTTTTATGCAACTATTGCTACTAATCATGGAATACTTTTCTGGGCACAGCAAATTCACCATGAAGGGAAATCCTAAAGGCTAGATTGATGCAACTATTTTTTATGTTAAAAATGAAAGGAATTTGTTTCCTAGAAGACTTTTTGTTAACATTCTGTATGAGTGCAGAGAGCTGGTCTGGCAATGCTAGGAAAATAAATAGTATTCTCCTTAAATTTTTTTTTCCCTTTAATTGACAACATAGGCTACAGAATCTCAGCTTGGTAAAAAAGACTTTTTTAGTTTGTTCGGTACTTGTACCTAATTCGTTAGATACAAACAACTCTGGATCGAGACTAGAAATCAGTGCAACTCTTAGATCTGAGTCATGGTCAGTCAAAATTTCTTTCAATATTATGATGTAGATAGAATTGATGTTTTAGTTCAAAAATTATATACAATTTTAATTTAGATTTCAATTTTAGAATAAATCCACAGTAAATTAAAAAAATTCCAACACATTAAATGTTTAATGGATTCAAAATTTTAAAAACAATACTGCTTTTTAAAATAATTTCGAAGATTGCATATTGTATTTAGAGTTTTTAAGTACTGCATCTATTAAAACTTTAGTCTAAATACTGTTCTTTTTATTTTTTTCCAGTTATTCCTGGGATCATATAATGCAGGATATAGCTATATTTGCCAGAGTGTGGATTATTCTGATAATGTCCATGAAGTCAGAGTAAGTGCATGAAAAATACTCTAAATCAATCAAAGTGGGTCTAATTTTATAGTCCCTAGTCTGTGAAAAACATACTTTTATATAGTGGTAAAGAGTACTGGATTGTTTTGAGTCAGTAAAGCTATCCTTTTTTTTAAGTACATAATTAAAAATCTGTTTTCATACCTCCGGTGTCTTTCATTTGGTGGTGTGAGGGTGAATATGTGTTGGATTACTAGAATGAAGTACTTTTTAAAAAAATACCATGTTTAGTATAAAGATATTTATGATTTTGGTTGTTTTTGGTCAATAATAAAAAGGCCTGAAGAGACTTTAATTCTTTGTTAAGAAAGTGAGAAAAAAACAAATGTTTTATAAACTGTGTAATGTTAGTAAGTTAAGTATAGCACAGTTTGTAGAGGCATGGACTCAGTTTTTATTATATTTGAAAAAAAAAAACCAATAGTAATAGAATGTTATCATAATTTACTTTCCAGTCACCTACATTAGTAAAATTAACATTTTACTCAAGTGGAAGAGACAATAAATTATCTAATTTTATGAAATATTTATTGAACTACCTTTGTGTACTGTGGTTTATATTAAAATTATGTATACATAAAACATAAACAAACATGTTATGTTTTATGTCATATGTAATATATGTAGTAATAATGTAATATATAATAGCCTCCCTTGAGAAAAATAGCTTTTTGCCATTGGAGTTGGATAATATAAAGGGCAGTATTTATCAAGACCCAGGATCGAATTACTTTAATGCACTTACCATATGTCTGTGTCTTCATTTTCCTATCAGACATTCATTCCGATGAAAAAAAATCACCGCTTTGGTTGTCATATTTGTTATATTCATTCACTGTTTGTGTACTGAATGCCAGTCACATGCAGATAGTGCGAGAGACACTGGGGACACAGCTGTAAAGACAGATGATCCAGGCCTTTGTGGAGCCGACATTCTAGTGATGGGTGGGAGAGGCAAACAGTAGTCATGTAAACAAATGATTAACAAGAAAATAAAACCTGTGACATGACTGAGAGAGAATAAGGGGAGTACTTCAGATTTGTTGGCTAGGAAAAGAAAAGAATTTTTTTTTCAGATAATCACATTGTTAAAGAACCTCCTCAAGAGAGACCTGACTTCTGTGGTCTGGCTTGGTTTCGGGGAGAGGAAAAGGAAAAAGTGTTTAACTTATTTTCTTTTAGGAGTGCTCTTAGAAAAACCCCATGGGTGAAACAACATACTAACATTTTTAGGATAAAGCTTTAAAAATACTATTCTGGTGATCATGAACCTACCCTTCTGGTATGCATAAAAAGTCAGGACTTGAAAAAAAATTAGCTATTGTGAGAACTATACTCTAGGAGGAGGAAGAACCAGAGATTCCCAACAGATTGCATTTGAAATTGTCCTCCCTCTCTTCTCCTTTTAATATTAGATGTTATAGAATAAATACTTTACTCAGACACTCGTTTCTGTATTTGTTCTTATGTAACCAAGAAGTATCACTTTTCACTTTGATGTAGCCCTTCAGAGATATCTAATGCAGTTTACAAATGAAAAATAGGAAGTATTTATTACTATTCATAAAGTGTGGCTAATTTAGAGCCCAGATTGGGGAGGGGATAAAGATGTTATCTCTTACCTGCTAGATAAAGTTTACTGGGCCAAAATGGTTACCTTATTTTAAAATACTAACATAATAATGATTATTAAGTGTTGTGTTGCTATGAGTAGTTAACAATTTCAAACCTATTTACCACCAATTTCATAATTTTCAGTAATATTATTAGTCAGGCAAATTCAGTAAAAATTCTCAGCCTGTAAATACAAGACTTTATTTTCTCTTTGGCCCACACTTTATATAATTTTGTTTTTCAAAAGAAAACAAACAACTTATGATATCCAACAGATATAGGGATAAAATGAGAAAGGGAACTACAAACTCTAAAACACCAAAGCCTGTCTGTGAGTAAATCTGTCAAACCCTTGACGCGCAAAGGTGTATTCAGATATGTACTGCCTTCTTTGTTATACACACATAGGACACATATCATAGAAAATATTTGACATAAAAAGGTTGAGTTCAGGTTACTCTTACAGAATTCTTGTAAAATATTTTAAAACATATATACACAGGTCACCTCTCACTGGATCCTTGGATCCTTAATCTCAGCATGTTTAGTAATCTTTCTCTACCATCTGGTGTCTGAATTAGAGCCCAGAAAAAGAAAAGACTTATTCATGTAAGCAGGATTATATTTATGACCTAGTAAATATTTGTTGTTTCTTTTTGTTTATTTTAATCTATGATTTTAAAGGTTTTACTGGCTAATGCAAACTAGCCAGTAAAGTTAAGTGCTTTGGTTAACTTTGGTTACGTGCTTAAGTGCTTTGTTGCATGTGTTAAAGTTAGAGAGACAGACACTAACAGAGACAGGTTGCTAACCATAAACATACTCGCAGGAATATCTAAGGTATAATATAGGCAACACATGAACAATTGAAGTGCATTTATAAAATAAATACCTCAACTTCTCTACCAAATTGAAAAACATAGCAATGTGAATGTGTTCACAGCTCTCTGTTCAGCAGTTTGGTGCTAAAGGAATCCAGCTATGTAACATGAAATTTTTTCTATATTGTTCCTACAGAGTAGATACATATTTGGACTCTTGTTCCCCCTCCCCGCTTTTTTTTTTTTTTTTTTTTTGCCCATGGATAGATGAGTAGATTCCACACCTACTTAGGCAAAAATGATTTCATACCTCATACATTTTGTGGAGTGAAAATTCTTTCAGACATACACAATGAGTGGAAAACCACATAATGGTATCATTCTGGTGTTTATAACACCCTTTTTCTTTCTTTGTACAGATCGCTGCTGCTCTGTGGTGGTACTTTGTATCTAAAGGAATTGAGTATTTGGACACAGTGTTTTTTATCCTAAGGAAGAAAAACAACCAAGTCTCTTTCCTTCATGTGTATCATCACTGTACAATGTTTACATTGTGGTGGATTGGAATTAAATGGGTTGCAGGGGGGCAAGGTGAGCATTTTCGGGAATATACCCATGTGTATTAAATTATGTAAATATGTTGGGCGGAAAGCAATGAGAACCTGGGAATTTGAATTGTTCTGTAATTTAACTTGTTTTATGATTATTTCTGTGTTAATTTCATTTTAAAGAAATTTGAAGAAAGTAAAGCTTTAGCTTTTTGTGTGTGACTACTTTAACACCTCAAGATTTGCCCCAGAGATGAGCATAAAGTAATTCTAAATGTAGACAATAATATTTTGATGGGGAACAATTCTAGTGGCTCTGATCCAAGGGGTACCAAAATGTATCTCATCAGTCTAGAGACTTCATCTTCAGTCCAACCTCTAAAATAGGCCTTAAATCAGCCTGTTGGTTCTTACTCAAAGGAAATTGTGTAGAGACATATTGATGTTACAATAATCTGAATTCATAGTTTGGCTGAGATCTGCCTCCAGCTTTTTAGATACCTGTAGATTGAAGATGATTTACATTATTAAGCTGGAAATAGACCATTCCTCTGATGGGGACCCATGGTCTATTATAGTATACATCATTATAGTACAGTTAACCTTGCCACTTTCCATTTAAAATTATTTAGAAACCTGAGAAATAAGCATTCTTTTTGCAGATATGTATATTTGCATATGTGCAGGCAATAATGAGACATTTACAAATTTATTCAAACCATTATGTGTACCATGACTTTTCTCCCCAAGAATAATAGAATGAAAAGTAATATAGGCAATAGTTCTATATTAGGGTCTAATTAACTACTATATTACCCCATTTGAAAGCTCACTACTTTGAAAGTCCTTTGCATTTGAAGAACATCCTTTCTTTAAATATATGTTAAAAGCCTGAATCTACACTTAAAAAATATCTAGCGTGATCTGAAGAGAAGGCTTTCCCAGTAGTGTTACAACTTTTATTCCTAATCTTTACATAAGATTGTTAGCAAATAATATGGACTCATTTATTTTGTGTCCAAATAGTCTATTGCCTAATAAAATTTTCTGTATCTTGTAATTACCTCTGTTTTTCTAAAGCATTTTTTGGAGCCCAAATGAATTCCTTCATCCATGTGATTATGTACTCATACTATGGGTTAACCGCATTTGGCCCATGGATTCAGAAATATCTTTGGTGGAAACGATACCTGACCATATTGCAGCTGGTGAGTTAAATGCTTCTAAAGTTTCTTCTGGTGCAATACTGAAAATGTTTGAGATTATTAATTATAAAGTGTTAAGTAATTTTTGACAATTTTCTGTTGGAAATTCAATTCTCTATGCTCCATCTGTGGGATTGAGGCTGCCTGGCCTGTTCATAGACCTACTGGTTAGGGCCACTTGTTTTTCAAATATCTTTAAAAGACTAGACTAGCTCTTGTCTGAGAGAACCTTTCTTTAAAAATATCTGTGAAGTGGGCAAATAATGATCTAAGCATACCACAAAGTACATAGACTCATATGACTAGAAAAATAATGACTTTTTTCTCAGGTGATTTAAAAAAAATTTTATTTAAAATGTTGTTATTAGCTCTGTTCATTCTGTTTGCTCTTCCATCTTTTCAGTCCTTGATAACAATAAAAGTTGCAGAAAAGGCATAGAGTCTAGGAAAGGTAGGGGTAAAGGAAGGGAGCAAAGACCAGAGAACTCCTTTTAATTCTCCAATATGAAGTCCTTCGGGAGCAGAGCTAGGCATTTTAAATTGCCAGTCTTTAGAGCAGACAGTCTTTAGCACAAACCCCAGTAGGACTTCGTGTAGCATTTGGGTGCTTCAGTGTAACTTTCAGAGCTAGACACTAGCCCAGTAATCAAACTGAAAATCCAGAACCTACCTGGTAGCTATTCTTCCAGCCTTGGAATTTATTATAATTTGGTTTAATCATAGTATGTACACAATTTTATCAGTGGAATCACATTTGGAAATACTATTCATCTCTGCTTTAAGTTGCTAAACAGCTGACTAACCAAACAGGAAACACAACTCCTGGGAAATGCTGGGTGTGAAGGGTTAATTTAAAATGCTACTGGAAGTTTTCTTCAGTTTTTGTGTAAGCTGTACATACAATTTGTGTAATTCTTTTCTCTTAGTAATTAGTAAATGACCCCCCAAAAATAAACAGATGACAGAAATCACATGAACTGTCGATAGGTATTTTGTCGGAGCCTGCGCCTGACCCTCCTGGAGCCATGCCATATACTGCCACACCCACACACACACCCATTTTCTGCGACGCAGATCCTAAGAACCATTGTGAAATCAAAAGTTCTTGAAATCTGGGTTTTGCTATGGAAAATTTTTAAAATTTTTAATAAATTTGGGGCTTACCTGAAATAAATTATTTTAATAATATTTAATATAATAATACTATTAATACTATTCATAAAGGAGAAACCACAATTGTCTGTTCCAAATAGGATGTTAATTTTATGAAGGCTAGTATATTTCCAAGCCAGAAGTCCTTATTTCTTAGGTCAATCTTGTAAAAACTTAGCATTTGCTAACACCATGAAATTTATAACTTTTATTTTGAGAACCATTCACTTATTGATAAATTAGAATTTAAACTGATTTCCCTCATCTTGATAAAAAGCATCTTAATTTTTACTTTCTCCTTTTAAAAACTCTTCAAGTTGAAAGTGATTCTCTCTTTTTGCACTTATTCTCAACTACCTATTAAATTTTACCAAAGATCTTGGTTTTTAAAGGATAGTGTTAATTCAAATGCCTATTACCTATCTATTATTCTGTAAGAAGTTCATTTTTGAAAGTGCATATACCAGCTTGCTGACAGTTTTGTGGAAGGAAACCAGTCTTACCTTGACCGGCATGGCTTCATTGGTTTAGCATCATCCTGCAAAGCAAAAGGTCACTAGTTCAGTTCCCAGTCAGGGCACATGCCTGGGTTGCGGGCCGATCCCGGTTGGGGCGCATGCAAGAGGCAACCATCGATGTTTCTCTCTCACACATAAATGTTTCTTTCCCTTTCTTTTTCCTTCCCTACCCTTCTCCCTAGAAATAAATAAATAAAATCTTTTTTAAAAAAGAAAGAAATCAGTCTAAAATATGGGAGCCACTGCTATTTCTTCTCTTTAGGTAATGTTACTCAGCATTATCCACCAATTATTCACTGATTCCGGACACAGTGCCAGAGACTCAGGAATCATCATGACAACACGGGGCCCTGCCTTTGGAGTTACATACTAGTGGAAAGATGGGTGATCCAGAAGTCATCAGATGCAAAAGACAATTTCAGATAGCTATAATTCTTATAAAGTAAAAAAAAAGAAAAGAAAAGAAAAAAAAAACCCATACAAAACAAAAACCCTTTGGTTAATGGAACTGCGATGGCCAGTTGGGTGGAGGCACTTTAGTTCTAGCCATCAGGAAGCCTTGTTTGGGGAGATGGCCTTTGAGCAGCTACCTGAAAAAAAAGAAACTAGGCTTGGGAGCCAGAGAACTAATTAGACTTTGAACAATGTGGCAAAATTTGGGCCTATATTAATTGTAAAGAAGATTTGGAAGTTGTTTACTATTTACCATGCATTTTTTCTGTTTTTCAGGTTCAGTTCTTTGTGACCATTGGGCACACGGCACTGTCTCTCTATACCGATTGCCCCTTCCCGAAGTGGATGCACTGGGCTCTGATTGCCTATGCAATCAGCTTCATATTTCTCTTTCTCAACTTCTACGTTCGGACATACAATGAGCCCAAGAAATCAAAAACTGGGAAAACAGCTGTGAATGGTATTTCAGCCAATGGTGTGAACAAGTCAGAAAAACTGGTGATAGAAAATGGAAAAAAGCAGAAAAATGGAAAAGCAAAAGGAGAGTAAATTGAACTGGGCCTTAACTGTTGTTGACAGTGAGGAATTTCCCATTTCACATAAAATTTCAGGGAAAACAGAAGCAAATGAGGGTTTGGGGATGGGGAGAAAAAGGCAAATGTGCTCCTACGTATTAGTAACCTTTAGATTGAGTAAAGTGTTAAATACCGCACCCCGATGTTTTATTTATGAAGTTTTTATTTTAAACATTTTTTTATTAGCTTTGATGTTGTCCAGACCAAAGCGATTATTATGTGACATTGGAGGCTCTCCCTCTGTTCACATCCATTTGTCTAATGCATGAGATTTTTCATGTATCTTATATGCAGTCATTCTTCAGTCTGATGATCACAGAAACACAATCTTTATGAGTTTTTGGCTAAAATACCAATTACCTACTAATTAAAATAAGTTACCTTACATTTTTCTAATCCAAAGCTGGAAATGCAGATACTTTAAAATTTGCACATTTGAATTCATTTGCTGACTGAAATGGTCAAATCTCTCCACCACTAGTTGAAATACCCTTTTGGTTGTAATTAAATTTTAAAACTCTGATGATCTCTGTAGACTTTTAGAGGCTTGATGATGATGGTGTTGGTGAAAGAATTACAGTAAAATCCTGTGTAGTGACCCAAAGGTCGCCATGACTTGTGGTACAAATCACTGTGGGAAACAGTTTTTGCGATGAAAAGGCAGCCTTTCAATACTTCTGTTACTATCAGAAGTATATATTATGCAAATTAAGATTAATATCTGATTGGAACATGAAACAACTCATGTCTTTATTAGTAACATCATAAAATAGTTACATAAATGTGCTGTTAGAAGACAGTATGTTGATTTTTATCAGATTTTTAATGTTTTGATTTGTGGCTGTTACCAATTTTTCATATGTGGAAATATACCTACCTCTTCTGTTGGAAAGAACATTTAAAATTAAATAAATTTTAATTAAAAAATCAAGGAGTCCTCTAATGTAGATTTTAATACTAACTTTATTAACTTTCAAATCCACTAGGTTTTTTTTGTTTTTTGGTTTTGTTTTTTTTTCTTTGTTACAAATGGCACATACCAGACTTTTCTGTGAAACTCTTCTCTTTCAATGTGTTTAATTTTGGAGTGGTATTTTCCTTGTGACAGAGTTGCAAGATCTTATTTATTAACTAGATGAAGTGTAAAGCCATTTTGGTGCAATATTCTTGACTCCTTGGTGCTATAAAGATCATTAAATTCAGTGCTTGATTGTTATAAGGTGTTAATTGTTAAGACACAAAATGAGTAACAGGAAGAGTCTTCAGAGCCAGAAAGTTTAAATTTGCTACTTACAAATGAAGTATTTCATGTAATGTATATGAACAACTGTACAGTGTCTTATTACACAGGTTAAAATGTCAAGGGTCTTGCACTGGCATCGTTCTGGGAAGGGAAAACGTGACCAATAAAAAAGCATGAATATTTCTATATATCTCAAGATGTCAAAACTGCATGTGCAGGATGTATGCTGTTTCTGCAGACCAACTCTTTCAGAATATTTGTAAACTATAGAATATTTATTGTGCATTAAAATTACACACTTTTCCCCCAAAGGCATGTAGTCATAAGAATTACAGAAACTTTGCAACACATAAGAGTTTGGCCTAAGAGGATTCAACACCTATGTTTTTGCTGCTCAGTGTGTAATGACTAGAGATTTGTAAATCTTTGTGAACATTCTGTACTGGTTCCCCAGAGCTATTCATTCCCTACCACCTGATTTCATCAAAATAAATACACTACTACTGTGGGGAAAAGGATATTTTTGTTCATCAGTTTATTATAATGTAAATTATCTGCTAGATGCATATTTATTCAATTCAGTTGTTATTATTCTAATTCTGCTGCCCATTTCTAATGCAGAAAATAAATGAAACTAGAACTTGCAATGTTTATAATTTCTGGTAAAAATTTATTTTTTTATGGTAGCATAGTTTTTGTTTTTTTCTAAAATATATAATCTTTATTTTATTTTTTCCGTTACCATTTAGTCCCCCTATATGCCCCTCCTCCCAGGAATCACCACACTGTTGTCCATGTCCATGAGTCCTTCTTCCTTTTTGCTCAACCCCTCCTCCCCCCACCTCCTACCCCTCCCCCACTCGCTGTACTCTGTTCTCCATCTATGACTGTCTGTTTTGCTTGTTAGTTCAGTTTGTTCGTTAGATTCCACATATGAGTAAAATCCTGTGGTATTTGTCTTTCTCTGACTGGCCTTTTTCACTTAGCATAATGTTCTCCAGGTCCATCCATACCGTTGCAAAGGGTAAAATGTTTTCCTTTTATACAGCCAGATAAATGTCTGATAGTTGTTTTATCTACTCATTTGTTGAGGGACACTTGAACTGCTTCTATATCTTGGCAATTGTAAATAATGTGGTAATGGACATAGGGGTGCTTGTGTTCTTTTGAAATAGTGTTTTGTGTTCCTTTGGATATATTCCCAGAAGTGGGATTGCTGGGTCACAAGACAGGACCATCATTAATTTTTTGAAGTATCTCCACACTGCTTTGCACAGTGGCTGCACCAGTCTTCATTCCCACCAACAGCGCAAAATGGCCCCCCTTTCTCCACATCCTCGCCAACACTTGTTTTTTGATTTATTAATGGTAGCCATTCTGACAGGTGTATCTCATTGTGGTTTTTATTTGTATTTCTCTGATGATTAGTGATGTTGAGCATCCTTTCATGTGTCTATTGGCCATCTGTATGTTCTCTTTGGAAAAGTGTCTATTCAGGTCCTTTGCCCATTTTTTAATTGGGTTGTTTGTTTTTTTGGTGTTGAGTTTTGTAAGTACTTTATAAATTTTGGATATTAACCCCTTATCAGATGTATCGGCAAATATGTTCTCCCATTAGGATAGTTTTAATTTAAAAATGTGTTGCTTTTGGAAGAGCTTTTGGATCCAGATTCAAAACATATTTTCTTCTAAATTATTTTTACATTTCTCATTTCAAAATAAGCTTTAACACTTTTTAATTCTGTGCTTTTTTTTTCTGTGCCAAAAATAAAGTGGGGGATTCTTTTGCGCTCTGCGTAAATCATTCAGTTCTCACTATGCTTTAAGGTTCTTTAGCACAGATGATTTTTAAGATGTGATAAATGTAATCTTTTCTAGTAGCTTTCAGAATATCTCTACCATCACCCTAAGTTGCATGTCTCATACCTAAAAATCAGTGGAGAATTGCATCTGCTTTTTGGTAAAACTTTGTCACTACAGAAATGTTTTGTTACATAGAAAGCAGGGCTTTTACTAAACATCTGCACTGAGTAGAAATACCTGAGGCATGTAACAGTGCCTTTTCCAGTAGAGTCAATGGCTGTAGCGCTTTGTTTTTGTCTTGTCTGTGTTATGTTTGACTCTGTTTTGCTGTTGGACACTGACCTGATGACTCATTTTAGTATTAGCATTATTAATTTAGTCATTCTCTTTTTCTCTCTTTCCATACACTGTCTAGGCTTTCGAAAACATTTTCATATGAATTATTCAAATTTTAGAATCTTGCCTTGTTTTGTAGTTTATTGGGAATATTTTAATGTACAGGTTTGTTTCATATATGCAACTCAGTTACCTTATAAATTAGAAAGAACCTAGAAGTGGAAGTGATTTTTGCTGTCTTATCCATTTGATAATATAATAATTTAGGCATTAGATATTGACTGTTGGCACCGAACTTTTGAATCTCACCTTCATTAAAATGCGACATCAAGCTGAGCTGTTCTCACTCTCTCAGCTCTTTCCTCATCATAGCCTTAATCCCAGACAGCTGCATTCCTAGTTGTCCTTATTGAGATGCAGATGTATGGGATGTAAAGTGGATGCTCAGTACAGACGTGGGGCACTTAGACTTAGGGTCCTGCTGCGTGGTTAATAGGTCTGCAGAGTTGAGAGGCACCATGATGCTGAGCTACAAACACAGGAGCCCAGCATCTGAGCAGTAACCATAAAACCTGTGTAATGAGATTGGTCACCTGCCACTCTGCACGCAAGCAGTTTTGACAAAGCACCCTTGGAGAACAAGTCCTTAATAGTGTATTTTGGAATTCATGTTTAATCTTAGATATTTTAGGCAGATGACATCTGAACCAGAAGCATAGCTGTGAAAAGGAAGAGAAATAAAAACAAATTTCTTGTTTCAAAACTCTACAAATCATACAAGTATAGAAGTTGGTTTTCCTAATGTAAAGTATGGAGGGAAGGCACAGCTGTGAATTAAAGGCCCAGCTTTTAATATTTTTTTAAGGTAGGATGGAACATTACGTTCCTGAAGGGAATTCAGAGATCTAAATTAAAAATTGTAATTGACATATAGAACCACCAGCAGATGAGACAGACTCTAGAATATATCACTAAAAACATTGAACTTATGAAGAAAGTGGTCAAAGCTGTCTTTAGATGATTAATTAGTAGGAATTTTAAGTAGGCAAGGGGTAGTCTGAATTACCCCTTAGAGTTCTTTTAGACCTACAGGTCTAGGTTTTGCTATATCCTTTGAGAAATTAAAAAAAATTTTTTTACTGGCTTAAAAAAAAGCCCAGACCTTAGGTCTTCTTTTTTCTTTGTCTTTTTCATTTTACCATATTAAGTCATGTTTACATGTTCACACGTGAACAAATTTTCCTTCATACCTTTATTGCTTGCGATCCATCTGATCTTAAATAGAAATTTAACTAGAATTTTATTTTTCTCATTCTAGAATTTTATTCTCATTCTTATAGGTGAGGTTTTTCCCAGGGAATGTGCCCTTAAAGTATCTCCTTTGAGAATAAATGCATGCTGAAACACATTACTTGATATCTACCTAATTACAATAATCAAATGCAGCTATCAGAAGGTCACATTATAATTGAACATATACACAGATTTTTTAATCCAAATTAAAAGCCATTCTAAAACTAAAAATCTGGAAGGGTTTAAGTTGTACAGCCATTTTTAAAAAGATGTGGTCTTGAAATTATTGAGTATTTTCCAATTTAAATACAAGACTGAATTAAAAGAATGTTTTGTCAGTCCATATGCATAGTATATGTACTGTCAGAAGTCCCAGTTATCCCTGAATCTCTTTTTTACAATTTTAGAGAAGCCAGTGAGGTTGCCCTTTTTCTCACTTTAAATTTTTTCTTTGAATTTGGCATGGGGAAAAAGGAAAACATCCAGTTGAAATTTCATCTTAGTCGTCCCTGATGCATTGTATTTAAAATGAGTTTCTCCTCCCTGTGAGGAAGGTATCTTAAGAACCAGTCTTTCAAGAATAGTGATTACCTAGCTATTTGGTAATGAGAGGGTGGGTAGATTATGAGTCTTGCATGGAAGGTAGCATTATGTTAGTGACAGTCACACCTCACCTTTGAATGTGGCTTATGTTCTAATTAATAAATCTGGAATCAAACACAATATTTACATGTTTAAATTACTGTATTATATTATATTTTAAGTTATATTTTATTGTCTGTGCTGTTACCGTTGTCCCAAACTTTTCCCCCTTTGGTCTCCTCCAACCAGCCTTGCCCCTCCTCTACTCCCTCAGGCAATCCCCACACCATTGTCCATGTCCATGGGCCATGCATATATGTTCTTTGGCTACTCTTATTTCCTATGCTGTACTTTATATCCCCAAATTATTCTGTAACTACAAATTTGTATTTCTTAATCCCTTTCCCTTTTTCACCCATGGTCCTGACCCCCTCCCATCTGGCAACCCTAAAAAAGTTCTAGCTATGAGCTTGTTTCTGCCCTTCTTTTTTTTTTTAGATTCAGTTGTTGGTAGATATGTATTTATTGCCATTTTATTGTTCATATTTTTTGATCATCTTAAAGAGGACCCATTAAAATTTCGTATAATACTGGTTTGGTGATGATGAACTCCTTTAGTTTTTTCTTGTCTGAGAAGCTCTTTATCTGTCCTTCGGTTCTAAATGATCGCTTTGCTGAGTAGAATAATCTTGGTTATAGGTCCTTGCTTTTCATCACTTTGAATATTTCTTGCCAATCCCTTCTAACTTGCAAAGTTTCTTTTGAGATATCAGCTGACAGTCTTATGGGGGCTCCCTTGTAAGTAACTAACTACTTTTCTCTTGCTGCGTTTAATAAGATTCTTTGTATTTAGCCTCTGGCATTTTAATTATGGTGTGTCTTGGTGTGGTCCTCTTTGGGTGCATTTTGTTTGGGACTCTCTCTGTGTTTCCTGGACTTGTGTGTCCATTACCTTCACTAAGTTAGGGAAGTTTTCTGTCATTATTTTTCCAATTAGGTTACTTACTCTTTCTCTTTTCTTCTGGCATCCCTCTGATGTGAATGTTGGCACTCTTGAAGTGTCCCAGGGCTCCTTTTGCTATCTTCATTTTTTTTGGATTCCTTTTTCTTCTTGCAGTTCTGAATGGATGTTCTTTGCTTCCTTACATTCTAAATTGCTGGTTTGATCCTTGGTTTCACCCACTTTATTGTTGATTCCCTGTAAATTGTTTTTTATTTAGTGTACCCTTCATTTCTGACTGGTTCTTTTTATGCTGTTGAGGTCCTCAATAAGTTCTTTGAGTATCCTTAAAACCAGTGTTTTGAACTCTGCATCTGATTGTTTTTCTCCATTTTGTTGAGTTCTTTTTCTGGTGTTTTATTTTGTTCTTTCATTTGGGCCATGTTTCTTTGTCTCCTCATTTTGGCAGTCTCCCTGTGTTTGTTTCTATGTATTATGTGGAGCTACTGAATCATCCAGGCTCGATAGAGTGGCTTAATGCAGTAGGTATCCTGTAGGATCCAGTGACACAGCCTCCCCTACTACTCAGGCTGGGTATTCAAGGTGTACCCACTGTGTGGGCTGTGTACACCCTCCTGTTGTAGTTGAACCTTGATTGCTGTTGGTATGTCCAGGGTCAGCTACCGCCTGTGTTCTGTCTGGAGTCACACAGCATTAGCTACCAAGTGATTTGCAGATGGCTACTACTTGTACTGGCTTTGGAGGTACCCAGGAGTGGGTAAGCTGTGAATCAAGGCTGACTGCTGCTAGTACCAGACCTGGGACAACTTAATGACAGTATGGAGTTCACTGAAGCCAGATGCTGCTTGAGAGAATTTAGGAATATCTGCAGCATGGGCCAAGAGAAGTCATTCATATGGAAAAGCCACAGGTAACAGCTTGGGTGACCCTGAGAGTTGGGTGGGGCAGGGCCACAGGGGATCACCAGGGTGGGGTGAGCAGTGTGAACCAGGCTGATGGAGTCTCAGATATGGTGCCTGCCTGCTGGCTCTGTGGCTCTGAGTGGGGAAGGCTCAGAAAGGAACACTGGCCTCTGCCAGCACCTTGTGGGAGAAAGCTGCCACCCGGGTCTTGCCCTGGTGCCAGACAATTCAGTTCCTCCCTATATGTCTCTGATGCCTTTGGGTCTGCTGCCCCAGTGCTGGAGCTCAGAGGTAGTGAGTCCAAATGAGTCCGTCTGTGGTCCCTTTCTTAAAGAACTATGGAACTCTAGAGTTCCACCTGGAACTCTAGCTGTTTGTTTTCCACAGTCTCAATCCCCACTGGTTTTTACAGCCGGAAGTTTTGGAGACTTATCCTTCAGTCACTAGAACCCTGGGCTGGGGGTCTTGGTGTGGGACTGGGACCCCTTGCTCCTGTGCTATCCCTCCTGATTTTTATCTGCCACACATGGGTGTATGACTGGCCTGTTCTGTGTCTCCACCCTTCCTGTCAGTCTCAGTGTAGTTTCTTCTTTAATTCCGTAGTTGTAAGACTTCCATTCAGCTCAATTTCTGATGGTTCTGACTGATGGTTGTTCTATAGTTCAGTTGTAATTTTGATGTGGTTGTGCAAGGAGGTGAGACGTGTTTACCTAAGCTGCCATCTGGACCAGAAGCCTCACAACATTTACATTTAATAAGCATGTTATATAGTTAGGGTTTATAAGCTGCACGCATACAGTTCTATTTCAAATATTTTCCGAGTTCAGTTATTATAGTGAAAATTTAATGAAGATGTTATATGGTCACAACAAATAACTGCTCAACAAAGCTATATTTATTTAACAATATATAAGTGTTCTCATTATGCTCAAATTATTACTATCATTATGACACACTTGTAACAGTGATACCTGCTCTTCTTTTTAGAAAGAAAAGGAGCATGAGAGTTTGTGAGGAAAAAGAGCAGCCAGATGAATTTGGGAACAAATTTCTAACTTATCATTGGAGTTGAGATTTAGAGTACATATCTGAGTCTACCCAAGTATTAACCACTTCAGAAAACCATCTTTAGGTTAGTGTATTAGACATTTATTGGCTCTACAAACCCATCCCTGTCCCCTTGATACATTCTCTCTCCTTTCCTCCCTGGTATTACAGTATCTGGAGGACTAAAAATTGCATTTCTCAGATTCCTTCACAAATTTAGGTTCTGTCAGTGTGATGCACTTAGGAAATTATTGGAAGGCAGAAGGGAGGTAGATGCTATTCTATAGCAATGTGATTATATACACAGACTTCCTACATATATATGTTGGCAACAGCTGAACTACATGTCCCACTATCTTGGCACTGATTTTGTGAATGCAGGTAGTGGTGGTGGTGATAGCAGTCACGGCAGATGTGGCTGTGTGAATTCGAAGTCAAAGGCTTGGGGTGGCTTCTGACTTTTATTCCTCTGAGTTACCATAATTTTACAAGCATCTAATTCTTTGCATCAAAGCTCTTTCTACTTGAACTACCTTGAGTGATTTCTTACAGTGAACCTAACCTAATTAAGTATTCAGCACCAAAATTTGATTAGGAAATAGACTTCAAAAGAGAATAATGTGGAATTGGCTATATGATGTAGTTGAGAGATGATTTCATGACCAGTAGGAAATAGGAAACTTTTCAATGAAGCAAATAGTTGAATTTTCACCTACAATTACCTAGAATGAGATACAGCAGTCCTTCCCTTATTGGTAGGGGACATGGTCCAAGGTCCTCCATAAATGCCTGAAACTAAGGATAGTACCGAACCCTATACATACTGGGTTTTTTCTATACATACAGACCTATGATAAAGTTGAGTTTATGAATTAGGCACAATAAGAGATTAGCAACAATAACTAATACAATAGAACAGTGTAACAGTGTACTGTAATAAAATAATGTTATGTGAATATTTCTCTCTCCCCTTGCCCCCAGTAATTTTTAGATTTTGCGGCCCAATCTTATTCCTGAATCTCGGTAACTGCTCCTTACCAACAACCTGGCAACGAATGGCTTGGCCTCGCTTGTTTCAGGCCCCCTTGCTGAAATCTTCCTACAGGCTCACAGCATTGCCACTCGTCACTTTGTCATCAATAAGACACTCTTTCTGTTTGTGCCGTCTCCGTCTTAACTAAGCACTTACCACGTGCTGTGGCTGTACATTTCACAGTTTGAGGTGCTATAGCGAAATTAGCACGGATTTCTTTTTCCTTCTTCACAGTTTCGCCAATAGAAGATTCATTCTTACTGTAGATTTTCACAACCTCAGCATGATTTCTTTTTCCTAAGTCAACAACTTTCACCCTTTTACTTAAAGGAAGCACTATATGGCTTCTCTGTGCCATATTTGAATTGCCAGCATCACTACTCTTGCACTTTGGGGTCATTATTAAAAAAAAAACAAAAAACAAAAACAGCACCAATACAGTTTTACTGTCTTACAGTTTTGTATGTCCAAAGTCTAAAATAGGTGGGACAACAGGGCTGCGTTCCTTCTGGAGGCTCTAAGGGGTGAATCTGTTTTCTTGCCTTTTTCAGCAGCTAGAGGCTGCCTACATTAGTAAGGAAAATAAAGGTTACTTGAACACAAGCACTGAGACACCATGGCAGTCCATCTGATAACTGGGAAGCGCTACTAAGTGATTAAAGGGCAGGGAGGGTCCAGTGTGGAGACGCCGGACAGAGGGATGATTCACGTCCAGGGAGGGAAGGAGTGAGACTGAAAGATTTTGTCATGCTACTCATAATGGTGAGTAATTTAAAATTTGTAAATCATTTATTTCTGATATTTTTCATTTAATATTTTTGGATTGTGGTTGACAGTGGGTAACATGCTACTGAAAGTGAATGCATGTATAAGGGGGTCCACTGTAGCAATTGAAACTAAAGCCTTTGACAGACCAAGTGACCACTGCATTGTAATGTGGTGGAAATAAGGAGTGTAAAGACTTGAGGGAGATGGCTGCTACTAATTGCCCTGCAGAGCTTACAGACACAAAAGTAGCTCACGTTTGAAGTTCTTGGCTACCCTTAGAGGCCCTATTATATCTCATTGCTGCATGTCTGAAATGTTTTAAAACAAGATCCAAAGTTTGATCCAAAGTGGGTTGAAAAATTACAACTTAAGTTCACAGCCCCAGTAGTTTCCCAAGTGGAAGTTGTGTCATTCATTGGGAAAGGGTGGGACCCAGAGAATTGAAATGGGGACATGGGGGCAGACTTGGATGAGTCTGAGAATCTGACTCTCTAAATACCATTGAATATAAAACAGCCCACCTGCCTTGTCAGACGACATTAGTTCTTTGCTGCTTGAGATCCTATAATCACTTCAGTCAAGGAAGCTACCTTCCGAAGGAATGCAGGTCTCCCTGATGCCTGCTTTCTACTCTTACGATGTCATCAGATCTGTAAGGAGAGTTTGATCAATCACAGCATGCTCAGGGGGACAAATACAAAGTCTGCCCTGGGAGGACATAGCTTGGAATTATAGAATTTAGCTAATTTTCACCTATAGAAATATGTAGGAATGGAGTCTAAAATTGTTAAACAAAGAAGAGAGAAACATATCTTTATATTGGACTAAAATTATGAATGTTGGTGCACTTACCAGAAATCCTTAATTTGAGGATGTATCTCAACAGAGAGGAGAAGCTTAAATGATTTGTCAGTTGCTTAACTAAAACCTGGAATCATTGGTAGCCTACATTAAATTGAGATATATGTTAGAAATTCGTTGCAATAATGTGGAGGGGGCAATCCAAAGGCTTAGGGAATTACTAATGTTGGAGATGATTTATCATGTGCAACTCACTTGCCCACCCCGTCCCTCACTGCGTTTGAGAAATACACTGGTAATTCGTCCTTGAAAAACTCTGTAGGCTAGGGAGTCTAAATTGATTTTCCTCTATCCTCAGGTTTTAACCGAGACCTGTAAATTAAAGTGACAAAAGACAGATTAGCAGGAAAAAAGATTATAACCTTTATTGGTGTTAATGTTTAAAATTTAACATGCATGGGGGCTCCATGGAAAATAACGTGAAAAACCCCAAGAAGTGGTTAGACTCAGGGGCTTATATGCCATTTTAACAAAAGGCAATAAATTATGGAGGAGTAACTAGACAAATGAAAGCATCTGAGCTTCTAGGGCCGATAAACTGTGACTAGGAATCCTATGGGAGAAACTAGTGGTAGATAAGGGTTTTCTCACAACGTTTGTTTATGCAGACTCATTTCAGCGCTGTCTCCATTTCCAGTGATTCTCCTTTCCCTGATACAGGAGAAGGGAAGAGCTTCACAAGGGAAATTTATGCCCCGTTCCTAGGCAGGTAGAGGGAGGGCAGAGGGCTCTTCCTGGGGCTCCTTTTTCTCGATTGCCTTTGAGTCAAAATAATTGCTATGTCAAAGTGGTGTATTTTCAGGTGACACGTTCTGATTCCCTTCAGAATGATGGGGGAGGAAGGGTGCTATCTCTGAAATAGGTCCCCTGACCTCAGTAGGAGTGATGGTATGACAGATTGCTAGAGGCCAAATGGTAGTACTTAAATGCCAAAGTGGATGTGGTTACAGCGATGAGCAGCAGAGTCAAGAGTGCTTATTAGAATAGCTTAGCCCACAAGGAGTTTTGGTGGTACCTAGTTTATTATGATGTCCCCAGGACTGAAATAGATATGCTACCTACTAAAGTCCTACTTGATCTGTATATCTGTAACCCTAACCCTCTTATCCATAGTCTGAATTCTCATTGAACTACAGGAACACTGTTTTCTTATAGCTTTACCTCTAGGGATGATAATGGCATCACACTCTTGCTAGTGTCTGGATTCCTGCCCATCCTCTGTTGCTTTAACCTTACCTACATCCCTGTAAGCAGTCTCTTTATTAAAGGCTCTTCATTCAAACCATCTGGGATATATTTTTAATTTAAGCTAGAACCCTTACTGAGAAACTGAAAGACAATAATTGAGCCTGGTTATGAACTATTTCACATAATATGCAAATATATAAGCTAGAAACGGGCTGTGGCAGCATTATAAGTTCCCTCGGGAGTAGCCCTGAGAGCTATGTGGAAGGAAAATCCTCTCAGTGAAAGGACTTTGGGCCGTAGATCCAATTGCCCACTTTCCTTGGGAGTTGATAATAGTTTGGCCAGATGTTCAAGGGCTTGAATTCATGTGAAGGAGGCCTTGAAATATGAAGGAGTAAAATTGAGAATTGGTGACAAGAGGTCCTGAGAATTTCTGGATGTGACATTATTTGTGTTCCATGTAAATGCTGGAACTAAAGGCACCCACTGTAGAAGAGGCTGTCAATAAACAAAGGGACAGTGTGACCATTTTATGGATGTTAATTAGCCTGCTTTCCTAGCCACCCCATGTTTACTCAGTGGCTTTATAACCAAAGTGAGCAAATGGAATGTAATGGACTGAATGGTGGCCCCAAAGATATATAAGAGCTTATTCTCCCTCACATCGATGTTTCTCTCTCTCTCTCTTTCCCTTTCCCTCCCTTTCTCTCTTCAGTAAGGATTAAAAAAATTAAGTTAACCGTACTATTTATGGTTTTATGACTAGTTGCAGGAATAAGATCTGAGATAGTTTTGTATACATTTCTTGCATAGTTGCATAACAATGAAAAATTTCCCCTCTCTCTTTCCATTCCTCCTCGATATAAAACATATTAATAATGGTGAAATTTATAACTTACTCAGTTTAAAGGGTATCATGGTGAAATTATAACTGAACTAAAAATAAATGAACACTATCACTAGAGGCAATGAATAGACTTTAGATCTTCTCTTTTAGAGGAGAGTGAGCATGCTTTTATTTATATGAGGGACAGTTGTATTCTGCAAGATTAGGAGCATGCTGATTTTGTGCTGGTTTCTGTTTGGAAGTTAAACGTGGGCCGAAGATTATGGATGCTGGGTAGCTACACAGCAGATTGTGCCCGATATTACCTGTGGGCACGTGGTATCCATTCCCACCCCTTTTTTATTTCCTCTCCCATGTCATGTATCGCATGGGTTAGAATGCTAAAAATCACATTCCCAGGCTTCCTTGAGGCTAGTGTCCTGCATCTTGTTTATACTATGCCAATGGAATATACTGGAGTGATGGAGTTTTTTGGGGGGAGACGGCAGCCAAAACAGCTCTGATGGACTGAGCGCTGATAGCAGCTGGACTCTATGCTCCATAGTTTATCATCAGCTTCATTGGTGTGGGGCCGTTGAGGTGTCCCTGATGTCAAAGCGGCTGAAGCAGTTTTCTGACCTCTGAATACCAGCCACAGCAATGGTTTCTTGGATTACAAAATATCATGGTGGCCCCTTGACTCCTGTTCCTCCGGGCTTACACCGTCATATAATTTTAAGAAAACCTTTTCTCTTTGAAAACACTGGTTTTTGTTTCTTGCATGGAACCCCGAATAATACAGATGAATATTAAGAAAATTCACATACACCTACATTAAGTACAATATGATATAAAATATGGTATTTTAAGAATGCGACAGCAATAAAATTTTATATGGCTCGAGCATTTTAAAATGGTCATTCGTATCTTTGATATGCTTTTTTCCCTTCCTGTACCCAAGCATTTTTCTACCATATTTTGCCATGTATAATGCACACCCATGTTTTGTGCGCGTTATATACAGGATTATTATACCCATTATTATATACATGATACGTAATCATTATACTCATGTATAATGCACATCCTTATTTTTCCCTCAAAATTTTGGGCAAAAGTGTACCTTATACGTGGCAAAATATGGTAAATAGTGAGTAAATGTTTTTCTATATTTGAAGGGGTACCAAATAATTGGCCCAGCTTGGGCACCCACATGTCTCAACACAGCCCTGATTCATAGACCCCTTGTGTCTTATTTTAAGGGTTCTCTTAAGAGCCAAAGACAAAGTCTTGGATGCAGATATTTTGAGAGTTGATTCCAGGAAGCTGGAGTAAAAGTCTGAAGAGAGTAAGACAGGGAAAGAGAGAAGACTAATAAAGGGTATTTTTAGGCTGGTTAGTTAGTTAACCCTGGGAGCAGCTGAAATACAGGGTGGGGCAAAAGTAGGTTTACAGTTGTTTGTATGGAAAACAATACAATCATTAACAAATAATAACACAAGAATAAACTCTGCATTTTGCGTACTCATAACTATAAAACTACTTTTGCCCCATGTTGTACAATTATGTTGGAAACTCTCTGACAAATCATAAAGAAATCTTAGCATTTTGTCTGGAGGATAGGAGACTGACCCATCTATCTCTAGCTTTCTCTCGCTCATTAGTGACCCTGGGGAATATTAATTGTATCTGCACCTTCCGCCTGACTTCTGGGATGTGCCTGTTCTCAGGCGGAGCAGCTCGGAGACAGAAGGCAAAGGGAAGCCCAAAAATGCGTTTGGAGTGGGACATTGCCGCTTTTTGTGGGACTGTTCACAAAGGCGCTAAAATGAGAGGTGGGCTGAGGGGACGTGGTTCAGAGCAACAAACCCTTCTTCATTTGACTTGACTCTTAAGAACCTTCCTTTTTAAAAAAGAAATCTCGTGCTCTGTTTATAGTATAATCTCTAGTATCTATACTTGTTTAAAATGTTCTCTAGGCACAAAATGTACTGTGTAGTCCACAGTATTTTTTATAAGAGTCACACAGGTGGTATTATGATTAGCTGGTGGCTTAGAGTATTTTTATAACTCTAATTCAGTGATTTTCAACCTTTTTTCATCTGAGGAGAGTAAGACAGGGAAAGAGGGAAAACCAAGAAAGGGTATTTTATGGCACAGGTAAACTAACTATTAAAATTCTGTAGCACACCAAAAATATATTTTTTGCCAATCTGACAAAAAATATACGTATAATTTTGATTCATTCACAATGGACGGCTCTTGTTGTGTTGGTTATTATCATTTTTTATTGGACAGTCTAAGGAAAAAGAGGTCAGTGCCCCTGCATGTTTAGAAATTCTTGTGGCACACCAGCTGAAAATCACTGCTCTAATTCATTGCTTGTCCAGAGTGGTACTCTGATAGGACTGAATACTCTAAAATTTCTAGGATGTAAATGTACACATATAAAAATCTAAAAGGCATATATAATATCTTATAATGGAAATCCACAGTCTCTTACTCCATTCCTCCCCAGCCTCATTTCTGTTCCCCAGAAGCAACCATTTTAATTGTTTCCAGCTTGATTTCTTCTGGTAGTCTTTCATTTGTAATTCTAAATATTTTCTATCTTCTGGTATTCTCTTAGTTACATATTTAAATAGCAAATATGTGTTTCCTATTGTTTTTGGCTTTGCCAACTGGAGACACTGAGTTTCTGCTATCATAGACGAGGGTACAGCTCAGTTATGCCACACCCACCTTGCTTAAGTCTAAGTGATATACTTGCACCTCTACTTTTTCCATGACTTAAAAAAGTCTTTCGATCTCACACTTTATAAAGTGTAAATATAAATGACCCTATATTTCCCTTTCTCTCCATTTCTCCTTTCAATTTGTATTCTATGTCTATGTTTTTAATTTTATGCTGTCAATAGTGATAATATTTACATTCTATTATGTTATCATAATTGTATTTTATGTTTTGTCTTGAGGATTATTCTGAAAGTTGAAAAATCAATAAAAGGTATTTACATTATTTAGATTATGTAAATTCTGTTATCTTCAGAACCAAGTACTGTCTTTTTTTTTTTTTTTTAAAGAAGGGGCAAGTTCCAGGAGTTTTTATTTTTGACTAACAGAACACAAAACTGGCAGAAGTCCTGGGGGAGATGATCTCACTGCTTTTTGTCCTGCGGTCCTTCATCTTCTCAGCACTTAATGTACTTCATTTCAAAGATATTAGACATTTACTTAGATCACAAATGCAATCCACAGTGAGTAAATAAATGGATTATCTTTAACATCCCAGTTCCATGTTCCTTTAAATAGAACAATGTGCTAAATTTTGGTAGTTTAATTGGCCACATATTCGTCTCATCTGTGGTTTTATCAACAGTCTGTGACTTGACGTTCTGAGAGCCTTTCTTGAATCCCAGCTCTCTCTGTTAGAGAGAAGTCCTACTGATACTGCTGGTAGTCTCCAAAAGGTGAAGATGGTAAGTGGGCTGAAGGCAGCTTGGAAGGATCTTCAGCAAACTGAGGAACACTGGGAAATTGTGCAGAGGCAAATTTTGTCAACAAGATGCCAGCTCCTTCAGTTAAAGCTAGGAGAATGTGCCACCCATCGTGGCTGCCCCGACACCGGCCACTGGCCCATTTTTTGCAGCCAGGATGGCTCCCGTTAAGGCTCCGCTAGTGATGAAGGTCCTGGGGTCCTCCTTCCCTCTGACTTGAACCATACTGCAACCGCTCATGGAAAACAGATCTCCGCAGACTGCAAAGCTACCTCCCAGCTGCGGAGCCCTGGTTTTCATAGCTGTCAAGCTCCCTCATAGTCCGTGGTTTACTCCCGCTGGAGGGTTGTGAAAACCTTGGATTTCTTGAAAGATACCACCACCTATAGTACCCATCATAAAGGAACCACCACGGTCGTGTGTAAACTGCCAGGGGCAGGGCTCGCACAGGTACTCTTCTCTTTTGACTCCAAAGGGCAAGTGAGGCCTGGAAAGCCCCAAGTACTGTGTCTTGATCACATTTCCTTTTTTGTAGAGCTTTTTATTTTTCTTATGCTTTTGAATTGCCTTTTGTTTTTTTTGAATTTCCTCTCTGTTGTTCAGTGTCTCAAGTATACAAACTATGAAATCTATGAATCTCTTTTGCTCTTAAATATCTCACATTTTGGGGTACACAAAATGTGTTTCTCTCTAGACCCTTTGTGCAGCTATCATTCTAGTAGTTCCCTTCATTGTTCCTAGGGATCGAAACTGCTGCTCCTTGGGTCAATATCTTCCTCTTCCGTGGTTCATTCTCTAATTTTTCTGACTTATATCCTCTCATAAGACAAATTATACTGATGATATATTGTTTGAGTACTTACATCACTCAGATTGTCTACCCATGTGCTTAATAATTTGGCTGAGAGCAGAATTCTAGATTGAATATCAGTATTTTTTCCTTAGAGATTTGAGGAGAAAATATTCATTGTCTTTACATGACTAATAGTTGTTTAGGAAAAGTTGAATTTCAGTTGGAATTTTATTTCTGAGTTAGTGATCTGTTTTCCTATGCCTGACAGCATTTCTTTACTTTTAGGTTTTAATGATTTGTCTAGGCATAGTGATTTTTTCATGTATTCTTCTATATACCGAAAATCTCTGTTATTTTAAAAATGTCTTTTATTTCAATGAAGGAAAATTCTCTTCTATTTTTTCTATAATTCCTTCCCCTTTTATCTTCTGTAGTTATTAACCACATTTTAAATGTCTAAGACTGTTACATTCTCTCATTATTTTCCACATGGCATCTTATTTTTGTTTTATGAGTGTAACACACTCTCAAATTTTTCTAACTTTCTTAGAGAATTTTTCAAAATTATTTTTGTTCCCTGAATTACCTTTGTTTGCTTTAGGGTCAAATTTTTAGTGGATCTGTCTTGGTCTTTCATTCTCAGAGGTGTGTAATTCATGCATGCCATTCATATTTGAATATGGAACAAGACAGAGGTTGATTTGGAGCTGTGTGCTTACGGCAGAGTGTGTTGTCTGTTTAGCTGTAACCCGCTGGGAGCAGGCGAGAAGCTGGCTGTCACACTGGGGTCCTCTCAGTGCCAGAATGAGAATGAGAAGGACTGTAATTTGAGACACCAACACCTATACTATATGCCTTATTTCTCACCATAATATTTTTTCAAGAGAACTTTCCTTTTTTTTTCCAGTGAAAGTATAAGAAGTGAAGGTTAGTTTTGTAATGCTGTGAATTTGGTGCATGAGAATCATAGAAGGTAACGGGGGTTTTTACTGTTCCATAGACAGGCTTTCCAAACCCCCTTTTTTTCAACTCAGCTTCTCATGTCCAGTCCTTACCAGTATGGCATTTTCTGGGGGTTACGGAGGGAAAGCCAGCCCCCTCCTACACAATAGCCACCTGCATGTGGCTCGGCGACAGTACCCTCGGCCCCGCCTCATGCTTTCCATCTCCCAGAAAATTATTGAAATCTCTCACCTGCTCAGCCCCCATCATATTCTCCCTATTATTTTGGTGTTAGATTTTTTACTAATCTTTTACTATCTTTTAAACAGAGGCCTGAGAAAAGTAGAAAATAAGTAGGTGAGTTTGCTCTCCCATTTTGAGTGAGAGGACACTTGAAAGCATTCTTGAAGCAAATGTAGATTTCAAATCTAAGCTTTGTCACTGATATAATCTTGAACAAGTTACTTGTTCTTTCTGAGTCTATTTTTTTATCTGTAAAATGGAGATAATATCTAACTCAAATAGTAAATATATGAGAATTAAGTATAAAAATATATATGGGCCTACCCTGTTTTGTAGTGCTTTGCTTTATTGTTCTTCACAGATGTATTTTTTTAAAACTCGAATGTAAGACCCTCCACCAGCAGAAAGATTACAACCCTTTAGTGTGGTGGTCTGGAACCAAACCACCAACTCTCTGAGTTATGCCTCTACAAAGTATTTGTTACAGTGCCTAGCTCCTAGATATGGCTTAATTTGAATTCTTTGCATTTTTTCTTGGCATCTCCTTGAAAATTTATTATTCCTCAAATCTGGTAAAGTCTTTTTCTTTTTAAAATTTTTTTATTTTGTGGTAGTAACAGGGAGAGTTAGGTAGTTTGCAGGGTTGTTACTCTTTCTACAGTCATAAAAACAGAGTTAGTGCCGAGGCTTTTTTCTAATTGCAAGCGATCGACAATCAGTTTTTTTATGTTCGTTTTCAAAAAAAGTTATCTTTCCCCCTAAGAAACAAACTATTCATTACTTGTTTAAGACAATTCATGGTTTTCTTCTTGTTTTCTATTCACAGCTTAAAGCCTATTTCTAAAATGGTTTTGCTATTCCATGTATTTAGAAAAGTTCAGAACCTTTCTTATGTATTGATTGCATTAAATGTTATTAAAATACAATAATATACTGTGTATATTAATTGCCTAGTAAAGGATCTAGTGCATTGTTACTCATACTGCATAGCTAGCATATTATGATTTATCACAAACCAGTTGCAGTGATGCTCTGCATTCGGGGGCCCCTTGGGAAATATTTATAATGAGATGCAAGTAACAAAATCTCCAGTGCAGAGGAAAACTTTTCTATTGAAGTGTTATTGGCATAGTAATTGTACCTATGCTATCCTGATATTGTTGATTGCGGAGTATATTACTATAATTTGAATTCAGACCAAGAAAATAACATGATTTCTTAATCAGGCACTGAAGGACTTCAAAGTTTATTTAATAGCACAATACATTCTAAAAACTTTCTATATTAGCTTTTACTGTTTTACATCAGGAATAATTTGCACTTGCTGTAAGACAGGGTTAGAATTCTCTGGTTAAAATAGCAGGAGAGACAATCGGATTAAGGGCTCATGACCAGGCACTGCGACAATAATAGAAATTAATGACCTTAAACCCAGCGGAGCCCACTCTGGATCCCTGGATTAAAGAACATTACTAATACCATGACGATCTTGTATACATCCGTAAATCTCCTACAGTTTGAATGTAAGTGTAATTATGAATAAAGCTGCTATGAGCACCCGTGTGCAGAGTGTTGTGTGGACATAAGTTTCTAACTCCTTTCGGTAACTACTTAGGAGCAAATTGCTGGATTGTGTGGTAGGAGTATGTTTGTTTTTGTGAGAAACTACCAAACTCTCCCCCAAAGTGGCAGTACCGTTTTGTATTCCTGTGAGCAGTGATTGAGAGTGCCCATGGCCGCGTATCCTTGCCAATGTCTGGTGTCGGTTTGGGATTTGGACCCTTCTAATAGGTGTAGTAGTATTGCATTGTTGCTTTAATTTGCGGTTCCCTAATATTATATAATATGAAACATCTTTTCATATCCTTATTTGCCATCTGTATATCTTCTTTGGTGAGATATCTTTTTCCCATTTTTAAAAGCGGGTGTTTATTTCCTTATTGTTGAGTTTTAAGTATTTTGTGTATTTTGGATAGGAGACATGTCTTTTGTTAATATTTTCTCTCAGTCTTGAGAGAGTCCTGTTTTCTGTCTTGATAAATCATATTTTTGAATTAAGTAATTTATTATGCTTTAGGGCACGGAATCTGGATAGAGATAAATTGTGATTTTATAAATACATTTTTATAGCCCTGGCTTAATTGGTTGGACATTGTGCCCCAAAACCAAAGGCCTCAGGTTCGATTCCAGGTCAGGGCACATGACCAGGCTGCACATCCAGTCCCTGTCAGGGTACGTATGAAGGGCAGCCAATAGATGTTTCTCTCTCACATTGATGTTTCTCTCCCTCTCTTCCTCCCTCCCTTCCCCTCTGCCTAAAATCAATAAGTGTGCCCTCAGGTGAGGATTAAAAGTCATAAACTAATATTAAGGCAATACCACTTGCTTCTCAGAATAATCAGTTACAAGCATTTAAAGTTAATCACATACATTTCTCACATATACAATTAGTTTCATTTAGACACTGTTGAATGAATCATCACTGTTTAATGTTATTAGTGTGCTGTAGACTGAACAGGAAAAGGTGAAGGAGGAAATTTTTTTTTCAGTGAGAAACTGAAGTAGCTTAGTTCATGCATATTTTATTTCTGTATTTAAAATTCACATCAGTTTTCCCACTTCTCGATCATAACTGAGTGATCAACCATCTTGGGAGCCATGCCCATCTGCAATGGAGCTCACAGTGTCACATGACCGCTCAATTCAGGACAGAGACGTGCCTTCGTTATACACTGGACTGAAAGCCTATTTTAGGGAGTGGCCCTGGGGGCAATGAATAACCATATCATATGCAAGTAGGAGGAAGGTCTGTTTTCCTACTCTTCGGATTAACCGGACCTAATAGGACTTCTTACAACTGTGATGTGCAATACTAACTATTTTCTAGTAAGGGGAAAGGACCAGGAATGACACAGGGAAGAGTAAAACACTGAGGCAGATACGCAGGTCATTTCATATTTTTCTCATAGATTTAGTAAACATTTAGTATAATAATATATTACTTTGATTTTGTTCTAAAAGTTTTATTTATATGTAAATTAAATCTTGATCTGAAAGGTTCACTTATTTATATACAGTTGATCCTTGAGCAACTGTGTGGGCCCACTTTATAAGAGGATTTTTTTCAATAAATACTGTGAATGTATTTTCTCTTCCTTATGATTATCTTAACATCTTAATTTCTCTAGCTTACTTATTGTAAGAATATGGCATACAATACATATAACATAAAAATATGTGTTAATCAGCTGTTTATGCTATTGGTAAGGCTTCCCATCAACAGTAGACTACTAGTAGTTAAGTTTTGGGGGAGTCAAAAGTTATGTACAGGTTTTTGACTTGGCAGGGGCTTAGTGCCCCTAACCCCCACTTTATTCAAGGGGCAACTGCATATAAAATTATGGTATAAGTGCTTCTTAAGATATCTAGATGTGGCTATGGAATTGCATTACCACCTGAAATTATCTTTCAAAGACTTAATTTTAAACATCTTCAGTGATGATTAAACTTATAACAGCTTATAAAGGTTGTAAAGGTTGTTATAGAGATTAATACTGCTGAAACAATAAATTACATAGAAGAAAACATAGGTACTAAACTCATGGACCTTGGTCTTAGAGAAGATTTTATGATTTTACTTCCCAAAGGCTAGGGAAGTAAAGGCAAAAATAAATGAATGGGACTATATCAAATTAAAAATCTTCTGCACAGCAAAAAAAACTGCCAACAAAACAAAAAGGCAACCAACTGAATGAAAGATGGTATTTGCACACAATAGCTTTGACAAGGGGTTAATATCCAAAATATATAAAGAACTCATACAACTGAACACCAAACAAACAAACTATCCAATTAAAAATGGGCAGAGGACCTGGACAACTCTCTCAAGAAGGCATACAATGGCCAACAGATATTTGAAACATGGTCAGCTTCATTCTGTAGTAGGAAATGCAAATCAAAACTACAGTGAGATACCACTTCACACCTGTTAGAATGGCTATTACCAACAAGACAAGTAATAACAAGTTTTGGAGAGGTTGTGGAGAAAGAGGACCTCTCATTCACTGCTACTGGGAACGTTAACTGGCACAACCACTATGGAAAACAGTTTGGATGTTCCTCAAAAAATTAAGAATAAAGTTACCATCTGACCCAATAATCCCTTTTCTGGGTACTTACCCGATAAACTTGAAAACATTTATTTGCAAAGATATATGCACCCCTATTTTCACTGCAACACTATTCACAGTGGCTGAGACATGGAAACAACTGAAGTGTCCTTCGATAGATGATTGGATAAAGGTGTGGTACATGTATACAATGGAATAGTACTCAGCCATAAGAAGAGATGAAATACGGCCATTTGTGACAACATGGATGGACCTTGAGAATATTATGCTAAGCAAAATAAGTCAGTCATAAAAAGCTAAGAACCATATGACTTCACTCCTATTTGGGGGTATAAAACTGAAACTCATAGACACAGCAGTATGGTAAATACCAAAGGAAGGGGGTGGGGCATAGTAAAGGGTAAAAGGAACCAGATATATGGTGACAGAAGATGATCCGACTTTGGGTGGTCAGCACACAATACACAGATCATGTATCATAGAAATCTACACTTAAAACCTATATAATCTTATTAACCAATGTCACTTCAATAAATTTAATAAAAAATAAAATAAAGGTTAAAATTTTAACAATTTATGCAAACTTCACCCTTTTATATTTGAATTTTGAGCCAGAGGCTTCCTAATTGTAACTATAATTTACATAAGCATTTGGGAGACAGTGCTGTAACTCTGGAAACAAGATATTTTCTCATCAAGAAGTAGTGTGCTTATGTTAGAACATAGATAGTATAAAGAGAGCTTTGCCCATCATTTTTATGGTAATTATACTTTTATACTCTCAGATTACTATTGAATATAATCATTTGACAAATATTTAATGAATTCTTTTTATGTGCCAATTATTGTGCTATCCTCGGGAAGATAATAATATACATTCCAAGCTGGTATGCCAATGACTTGTAAAGATGGGCAAAGAAACAAATAATTATATTATAAAAGTTGAGACAAATTGAGACCTAGACAAAGGTGAGAAAGAGAATTAGGACCACTTCATAAAAGTTTGCCTCTGATTTGTAAATGGCTTTTTTTGGAATAATAATTTTGTATCTAGACATGCATAGATTTGCATTTAACATTTATAGCAGCTAATGCTATCTTAGATGTGACACTAATTAGAAACTCTTAATACAATGTAAACAGAGCGTACTACTTTATACACTGAAGAATTCATTGACTGAAACATGTGCTATGGAAACATACATCTGAGCAGATATCCAATTTAAAAATCACCATATTTTAACTATGCATATAAAAAATAATCAGAACACAAACTAGAAAAATTTGACCAAATTCTTAGAGCCAGCCATAGATAGCCTGAACTAGAATCCAAATTTCCTCTTTCCTCGTCTGTACTGTCATCTTTAGCAATTAGAAGCCATTAGTATATATGAACGAGAGAGACAAAATAAGAAGCTCAAAGAAGCAGGTAATTTGTTGGCTTATTTCATATTTACTGGAAATGAGGTTATGGTTTAATACAGAAACATGGTATAATTTAAGAGAATATTTAGAAATAAGTACAGTGGATTTTTACTACTTGATACAAACTTCTAGAGTTCATGTTGCAGAAATAAGGTTGTTGACATGGTGCTGGAGAGAGTGCACTAAACTTTAATCCGCCCCTTTAATATGTAGTTGTGGCAACATGGTCAAACACCAATATGTCACTTGAACAGTGATTTCAACCAGTGTGTCACAAGAATTTTTAAAACATGTGATACCTAACTATTTAGTCAGAAGTACTGACCTTTTTCCCCTCAGATTATCAAATTAAAAAAAAAATTACAACAGCCAACACAACAATAGCTCTCCTGCATGAATGAACCAAAACGATACCTTTCTTTTTGTCATATTGGCAAAAAATATATTTTTTGGTGCACTGCAGAATTTTAGAAATTGGTTTATATGTGCCATGAGATGAAAAGGGTTGAAAATTGCTACACTAGAAGAAAATTCATAGTGAATGGTCATAAACATTAAGGATTTTAAAAGCATGTTAAAAATAAGTTGAGACCAAGTTGCGCCAGGTCATGTTGTAATTAGTAATTTATACAATAGTAACTAATTAGGTATTTACTGTTCATGAAAAATGATGACAGCTTGCCTTGCTATGCAAGTTTGAATCCATTGCTGCTAGTGTAAGTTGGTACTATGTGAATGTTCCGTAGGCATAATGATATTACACAACACACTAAACATCTATATCCATCGTCTTCCAGTTATTGTTGGGTTGTGTTTCGAAAATTTATTCATCATTCATTTGGCCCTTTAGCTGAGACAATGTCATCCACAGGTATTAAACCTAAGGCATACCCACAGGGCCTATTGAATTTATAGTTCATCTGGAATAAAAAGTTGTACTTGAAATTTAATTATCAGGTGAATTAACACTTATCTTGGAAAGGGCTTTCAGAGTTCTAACTGGAGGTGCCAGTTCCATAGGTGACATCCCCATTACAATGGAAGCAAAAAACCACTGAGCTCCAAGCCATTACTGGCAGCTCTAACAGTTTAGAGCAGGACCACCAATGGTCAAGGGCTGGGGATTGGGGACAGAGAGGCACAGAGGAAATGCACCAGTAGGAGATAAACACTCCCTGGGTTGTAAGCTTCCAAGCTTTCTGTGGATGGAAAGCTCTTTAAAGGCTGAAACAATATCTTATTTGACTTGGAATAGACATTTCAAGACTTAGAGTTTGGCAAAAGCAGGCATTTAAAAGTGCCTGCTGTGATTTGTCTAGCAATGGCTAAAGTCATTAATATACAATTCATCCCAGGAGTAAATTGATAGCTTGGATTGCATTCATGGACTAAAAGAAAAATAAATGTTCCATTTTCAGAAAGCTTCAGATCTTGGACATGAAATCAACAATCCCTGAAACATCGTGAATAATGGGTAAACATTAACTGTTATTAACTCTATTGATTGAATACCTGCTATGGTCCACTCAACATTACCTCTCTAGCCTGCCTATCCCAGCGATTTTAAATTACCTCCAATATTTTATCAGCATTTTATTTTATAAATATCCTCAGTTAAATAAAATTCTCTTTTAGATTAAATATTTATTGTGCATCTTCTTCATAAAAGATGCTGTGCTAAGGAGTAGGCAGGTTTAGCCAGTGAAACTCAAAAATACTGAATCGAACATGTTTAGCTGAAAGTAAGAAAAATTGCAATTAATAGTAGCTTAAATAAATAGCTTAATTTTCATTTCTTACCTAATCAGAAGTCTAGAAGCAGAGAGTAGAGGTTTGATACCACAGGCATTTTTGGCCGGTTGAAAACTATAATTTACATAATTCTTTAAATAATTGTTATCCTTGTTTCTCTACTGATCCAATCATTATTTAAAATTTTGACATTTTGCTCATGTATTTTTGAATTATTATTTTTTTAAAATATTGCCTTAAATATTAATCTCAATTACTGATTTTTTAATTTTTTAAAAGATCTTATTTATTTATTCTTAGAGAGAGGGGAAGGGAGGGAGACAGAGAGGAAGAGAAACATCAATGTGTGGTTGCCTCTTGAGCAACTCCTACTGGGGAATTGAACCAGCAACCCTTTGGTTTGCAGGTCGGCACTCAATCCATTGAGCCACACCAGCCAGGGCTGATTATTTTTTTGCACCCTCTTAAATTTTGTCCTTGAAGCAAAGGCCTCACTTGCCTTACCCTAGTCCTGACCTTACCTATTCTGATCACTATAATAATCTTTGTAAAACATGTACATTCATTATTTTCAAAAATCTATCCCTTGAATTACTTTTGGATGTTCTGAAGCTTCAGAACAAGGGAAGTTATTTTAGAAACAAAGACAAACAAATTGGCATTTGTGTTTTCGACTGTTGGAAGTGAAAGTAGAAGGGCCCAACTTTCTTTAAGTTGTTGGGAACTTGTGTGTCACAAAATGCAGCTGCATGGAACAGGGGACCGTTTACTAAAAGCCTGGTTCTTGGCCCCGCCTCCACCCTTTCTGAGCCACTGGGTAAGTGGAAAACCATCTTCTGGCCTCAGCTTCTTCACCCCTAAAGTGAAGGTAATAAAACCTGCCCTGTTCATTCCTCAGAGTTTCAATGAAGATCTAATGAGATCAAGGGCATGAAAAGACTTTCTAAACTGTAAAAATTTGAAAGAGCTTTGTAAACTGTAAAACACCCTTTGAGGAGGTGAGCTGGGGACAGTGTTCAAGGGGGGCTCCAAAAAACCCCAGAATTATCTTCTGGAGGGTAGGCCCCTTGTAGTACAGGTTTCCCCCGCTAAGTGAGGGTTCCGGGAACACATCCGTATTGGTGATCAGTGTACCAGTTGGCGTTGTTTTGAGAGGCTGTGTTTAGCTTCAGCGAATTTTTTTTGAAGACTCTTTCAACACATTTGCCCCTTTCATGATAAGTGATTTACAAGTTCACCTGCCCACACCACACTGTGTTCAGCACTTTTTGACCAAAAACAGCATGACCCCTGTGCCTCGCCCTCCCTATTCAGCCCATCTCATCCTGACCAACTTTTTTTGGTTCGTTTCTCCAGCTGAAAAAAACTCTCAAAGGCAAACATTTTGTGACAGTGGAAAGAGAATCTCCATAGGTGTACTGCATCCAATGGAGAGTACTTTGAAGGTGACTGAAGTTTAAACATGTGAGGATACACAATTTTTTATAAATAAATTCCATTTTGGGGTAGTCCTCCTAAGAGTGAACAACTAAAGAGTCAGAGTCATAGATGAGGGCCATAATCCAGGTCAGCCCTCTCATCTTGACAGCGGGGCAAGTGAGGACCTCAGACAGATAGGTACGTGGTGACAAAGATGGGGCAGGACCCAGGATTTCTGAGCCTGGTCCAGGTCCTGGGCTCTTTTTCTTTCTCTAATGATGATCTCGAAGACATCAGATTGAAGGTAGAATCAGGACAGTTTCTTCTAGAAAGGATGACAAAGATTCCTGTCCTAGGTGAGAGAGAAAATACTAGGTGCACAGGGAGGGAGGAAAGAGACTGGAGATTGAGAAGATCTGTTTCTGAGGTGTGGATAATTTTGACTGGGACTAGCAAAACTGGCTCCCACTGTGAGGTGTGGCCACACAGACGAACCACGATGAGTTAGACTGACCAGGTTTTCTCACTCTGGTTGGTTTTGCCTGTGGTACACAACGAGACAAAGATGAAAACAGGACAACCGCGATGTAATAATTAGTCATTTATGTTTATAAATAAACTATCTCTGAAAATCCCATTAAAATGATATGACTCATTACAATAATAATTTACTTTAGAAGCTAAAGAAAATCACCTGGGAAAGGATCCGTTTGAGGTGGGGGGCAGGGTGATAAAATTCCTTCTCTAAATTTCTTCACTCTCATGAAATTAAAAATTTTTCTAGGCTCTACATAATTCCTCATTGCTGTATCTGACTCATCAACCTAATTATTAGCTTTTACATAGTGAGAACCACATATGCTCTAATGGTATAACAAGCGAGAGAGTTTTTATTGACATTGATCTTAAGTGGAAAAAATTATGAAAGCTAAGAGTATGAGAACCAAAATTTGGTTTAATAATTTTGTCTCACATCACAAAAATAAATGGTTTAAAAATCAAAGATAAATGATACCACATCACTATTGTGAGTAATGATTTCCAAGGGAACAATATTATCTGCATATTCTCTAAGTCATTTCTAAAATGCCCTTGTTCTCTGAAAGTTTAACATGCCCAAAAGCACTCAAACTGTTTTCTGGTTAGCATAAACATTTAGCTTGTTCAGGCTGGACTCTACCCAAAAGACAAATTCAATTCTAGTGGCCTATTTGTAGTAATTACGCTAAACCACCAGCAAAATTACTACATCATCTTAGCAATGTCACATTTCCTCAAGCCTGGCTACTCATCATGAAAATGCTAGGACTCCTACATGAATTGTTTTGTCGCAGATTAATAGCCACTGCTCTTCATTCCTAGAAAGGGCGTGTGCACCCCATTTGAGGTGTTGGGATTTACTGCTGTGACAAATGGCTCATTTTCTCTTCGATATTTAAAAGAGGTGTGTGCAGCTTTTGCAGTCATAAGATGAGAATTTTTAAAGGTGATAATATTGCAGGAAACACACACACAAGACTATTTTAACAGTAACATTTTCTGAAGAGGTGGCTTCACTTGGCTGCTATGTTCCCGTATGAAACATGGATAAAGGATTTCCCAGTGAAATGAACAACCTGTTCTACTTCCTCAGAGTGTGGGCATCTAATATAAGAAGATTGTCCCTCTGTGAAGAAATAAACACAATACATTTTTGTTGACCGTAGTAACCTCTACATGCCCGAATGAGGAAGAAAGGAGGAGGAGAAGATCAAACAAACTAGGTGAAATTTAAAGATAATCCTGGTTACCCAGTCCAATGCTGCATTTAAATTTTGTTTAAAAGAATTTTTGGCTTCTCCATTCATATAACACAGGAGTATAAAATATTTTCTTTTAGAAGGAATGTGAAATTAAACCTTCTATGACCCCCATGCTGTCCTTTCCACCTCTACCTTTCCCATTCCTTAAGCCTAACATTCAAACCCCACACACCTGTTGCTTATCTAAAGAGAACATTGGCCCAGTTAACAGAAACCCAAGCTGAGTGACAAAGGGAGGAATACGTTAAAGCAAGGGTTGCCAAACTTTGGCATGTATAAGAATGACCTGGAGAAACTGTTGAACACAGATGTTGGGTTCTACACCCAGAGAGTTGATTTAATGTAGGTCTGATGCAGCTCATGAATCTGCATTTTTGACAAGTTCCAGGTAATGTTGATGCTTTCAGTCAGTAAATTACACTTTAAGTAGTAGATAATTAGAGAGTTACTCCAAGACCAGAGGACTTTACTGTAACTTACACAGATTTGGTCATTTCCACTTTATCATTTTCTCTCCCCATCATTCTATGATTACCTTTCAAATTTTTTAGTGGGACCAGCTGTGATGTAGAGGACCCATTAGGTAGTGCAGTGTTGCGAATGAGGATATAAATCAAAAGGAGGAAAAAGACCACTCGACCAGGTCAAGTCTGATCAGGTATCTGGTATAAGATAGTTAGAGGAAAGCTGATTTAATTATTATTGCTCTAAGATGTTTAATGTCATATAGTGCAAGTCCCTCTTATCAACTTTAAAAATATATATATATTGGGCAGTGGGAGAGGTGAAGGTGGAAGAGGGTATGGGGGGGATAAATGGTAATGGAAAATATAATAGGAAATGAACTATTAAAAATTAACTTTAGGCATATATATGTGTATATATATATGTCCCTCTTTGCTTACTTATGTTATTTCATAAATTGCAGTATTCACAGTTTTTTATTATATCTATTTTTTAAACAAGATGCAATTATTATTGGCCATTTCTATTTTAGCCTCAAATTTATTTGAATCATTTTAGATCTCTACAAATAGCTGTTCTCTATTGTTAAATATTGTTATTAATTTCATATTTAAAAAATTCTAATCAGAGAATGTGGTCTGAGCAAATTGTATGCATTGTAAAATTGTTATGATGTTTCAAACTGGTGTATTTTCTCTAGTATTTAAAATTGAATATTCAATCAGATTTTAATTATAGTATTCAATTTTTAAAATCCTTAATTATCTCTTATTTATTACTTCTTGATTATGTTTAGTGTTTGTAGTTGTTGAATTCTATTTTATCACCTCCGGTTTTGCTACCTCTTCCTTTTTTGACTTTTCTTCATGCACCCTGTAATATTTAAGCATTATATTTATTTTTAGTGTGTATTATGGAAATGGCATTTACTTAGAGTTGGTATTCTGATTTAATCTGCAAGCCTTTCATTTTTGATAAAAGATATTAATCCATTCACATTATTATCAATTGTCAAAAATATCAAAACTGATATTTATTATTTTTATAATTTCTGTATTTATACTTTTCTCTAATCGATTTTCCTTGCTCTTTTAAATACTATTTTATTAAAGTAAAATTCTAATACAAGGTGGACAAAAGTAGATTTATAGTTTTGAGTATGTAAAACACAATGTTAATAAAGCTATTGAAATTATTGTAACCTAAATGTCCTTTTCCATACAAACATTAAAAAAGTTCATCAAATAAAACAAATTAAATAAGTAATAAACTCCTTGCTATAATATGGTGAAATTTCTAAATTTCAAGGACAATAACATTTACTTTCAGGTTTCTTTTCTATAACAATGAGATACAAGAGACAAGAAAACAGCATCTATAGTGTTAAGGGGAAAAAGTGCAGTTTTAATTCAGGATAGTTTCCTTTAATTATGTCTTTGGCTTCATCTCTTCTTTTCTTTTTTTTTAAGTATATTTTATTGATTATGCTATTACAGTTGTCCCATTTTTTTTCTCCCCTTTATTCCCCTCTGCCCTGCATCCCACCTCCCACCAGTATTCCCCCCACCCCTTAGTTCTTGTCCATAGATTGTACATATAAGTTCTTTGGCTTCTTCATTTTCTATACTATTCTTAACCTACCCCATCTATTTTGTACCTACCATTTATGCTTCTTATTCCTTGGACCTTTTCCCATGTTCTCCCCTCTCCCCCTCCTCACTTATAGGCCTCCATGTGATCTCCATTTCTGTGATTCTGTTCCTGCTCTAGGAACAGAATCTAGCTCTATTTGCTAGTTTATGTTTTTTGGGGTTTTTTTAGGTTCGGTTGTTGATAGTCATGAGTTTGTTGTCATTTTACTGTTCATATTTTTAATCATCTTCTTTTTCTTAGATAAGTCCCTTTAACATTTTATATAATAAGGGCTTGGTGATAATGGACTCTTTTAACTTTACCTTATCTGGGGAGTTCTTTATCTGCCCTTCCATTCTAAATGATAGCTTTGCTGGATAGAGTAATCTTGGATGTAGGTCCTTGGCTTTCATGACTTTGAATACTTCTTTCCAGCCCCTTCTTACCTGTAAGGTTTCTTTTGAGAAATCAGCTGATAGTCTTATGAGAATTCCTTTGTAGGTAACTGTCTCCTTTTCTCTTGCTGCTTTTAAGATTCTCCCCTTATCTTTAATCTTGGGTAATGTAATTTTGATGATTTGGATGTTGAAACATTTAAAGTTGTCCTAGGCCTCTCCTCATTTTTTTTTTGTTGTTTTTTTTAAATTCTTGTTTCTTCATGCTGTTCTAGCTGAATGTTTATTTCTTCCTTCTGCTCCAAATATGGTTGACTTCAGTCTTGGTTTCCTTCCCTTCACTGTTGGTTCCCTGTATATTTTGCTTTATTTCACTTCGCATAACCTTCATGTTTTCCTCTATTTTGCAACCATACTCAACCATTTTTGTGAGCATCCTGATTACTAGTGTTTTGAACTCTGCATCTGATAGGTTGGATATCTCCTCATCACCTAATTCTTTTTCTGGAGTTTTGATCTGTTCTTTCATTTGGGAAATATTTCTTTGTCTCCCTGACCCTATTACACTGTAAGAGGTGGAGCCTTACATATTCGCCAGGGTAGGGCAACCCACTTTGATGTGTTGTGGTGTGCTGTATGTGGCGGAGGGGTCTGAGAGGGAACAATGTCACTTACTCGGCTCTCGGCAGGCTTTCAGTCACTTCCCTGGCTACCAACAAGCAAATTGAGCCCTTCTGGTACTGATTTCTGCATGGGTAACTTTGTGTATGATCTGTGACCCTGTGGGTCCCTCCAGCGGACCCTCCTGTGAGACAGGGAGTTTCTCCTGCTGGCCACAACCCCCACAAGTTTTTACAGCCAGAGGTTTTGAAGCTTTATTTCCCCGTGCTAGAACCCTGGGTTGTGCAGTTTATCTCTCTCCCCAGTTTTTCCTCCCGGTTTATCTGGTTTATCCACATGTAAATGTGGGACCCCTGGTCTGCTTGACCTCCTGTCCTCTCTACCCTGGTTACCGATCTCCACCCCTCCTACCAGTCTGGCTGAATGTTTCTTCTTTAACTCCTTGGTTGTTGGACTTCCATTCAGTTTGATTTTCTGGTCTGGTTGTTTTTCTGTTTTTAAATTTGTTGTCCTTCTTTTGGTTGTGCAAGGAGGCAAATCTCTTCTTTTTCTGACATTTCAAATAAAAAGGTTAGATTTCTAGGATCTGTTCTCTATAACTTTTTGTCCCTTTTCCCATAATTTAAAATCTCTTTTTCTTTATCAAGTTATAGTTAAATATAGAATAAAATCTTATTTTTATTGTCTCCATTGTGGTTTAAATTTTTTTTAACTGTACTGAGGCATTTCAAGTGTACAGTTTGATATGGTTTGACATAGTATTCACTCATGTGTGTATATCACAGCCAAGATATAAAACACATTCACCACCCTCAAGAGTTCCTTTGAGGCTCTTTGGTCCCAAGTTACCAGTGATTTGTTTTGTCACTAGATTAGATTAGTTTTTTCCTAGAGTTTCAGATAAATAAAATAGTATATGTTGTACCATTTGTGTCTACCTTCTTTTGCATGGCATGTTTTGGGGTTATTGTTGTCTCTCAATAATTTTTTTTCTATTGTTGAACCATTCCACTGAATAGATATACCACAATTTATTCACCTGTTGGTGGACATTAGGATTGTTCTAGTTTTTGACTATAATAAGTAAAACTGTTATGAACATTCATATATAAGTCTTTGTGTGGATATATTTTTATCTTTCTTAGCTAAATACCTGAGGGCAGAATTTCTAGGTTGTATGGTAATTACATGTTCAATTTTTTAAGAAACTTCTAAATTTTTCCAGAATGATTGTACCATTTTACAATCCATAAGCAAAGTATGAGAGTTATAGTTATTCGATATCTTCACAAATACTTAGTATTGTCAGTGTTTGCTTTTTGTCAGTTTTTATTGTTAATTTTATCCACTCTAAGGGATATGTAGTGGTATCTCATTCTTGGTTTTAATTTGTGTCTCCCTGATGCTAATGATGTCGCACATCTTATGTCTTTATCTTGTAAAGATGTTCAAATCTTTGCCTATTTTTACATTGGATTTTTTTATCTTTTTATTGATGAGTTGTAAGTGTCCTGTTTTATATTCTGGATACAAAATTATGTCAGATATGTGTGTTGCAAATATTTTCTTTCAGTCTGTGACTGTTGGAGACCAGATGTTTTTAATTTTGATGAAGTTCATTTTACTGTTTTTTTTCCTATTATGCTAAATGCTTTGGTGTCCTGAATAGAAAATCTTTTCATACCAAAATGTCACAAATATTTTTCTTCTGCATTTTCTTTTACAAGTTTTATGGTTTTAGATTTTATGTTTGGGTTTACAACTTATTTGCATTTAAGTGTTGTATATCATCTGAGGTAAGTGTGACAGCTCACTTGTTCCCCCAAATGAATATCTGCTCCAGCAGCATTTGTTGAAAAGACTCTCCCTTCTCCTTTAATTACCTTGGCAGCTATGACACAAATTAATTAGACAAGTACATGTGGATTGATTAATGGGTTCTTTTTGTTTTTCAAACTATAAGGGAAAGTTTATTTAGAAAGTCACAGGGGTAGAAGTGAGCTGCAGAAGAAATGGGCTCAGGAAACAAGTTACGGTGGCAAAACAAGGTCCCTTGGAGCTTAGGAGAGAGAAAGGTAAAGGTATCTTGTCTGGGTGGTGGGGACGAAGAGGGGCAGGGGAAAGGCTGGGCGTGCTGTGGTGGTGGGTGGGAGCCGCTGACTAATGGGGTCTTTATTCTATTATTCTAATGATCTAAATGTTTATCTTTACACCAACACACACTGTCTCAATTATTGCATTTTTATACAGTGATGCGTCTTGAAATCAGGTAGTAAAAACCCCCAACTTTGCTCTTTTTCAAAATTCTTTAGTCTATTCTAGGTCCTTTGATTTTCCATATAAATATTAGAATTATTTGTCAGTTACTGCAAACAATCCTCCCAGGGTTTTAGTTGGAATCGTGTTGAATCTGTAGATCAAATTTAGGAGAATGTCAATTGACATTTTAACAATATCAAATTATCTGATTCACAAACATTCTGTATCTCTTCATATAAATCATTAAGTGGTTTTTAATTCTCCAAGTACCAAACTTCCCTGATTGTAGATTGTTATTTTCTTCATGACTGCTCAACCTAATTTCACACAATTTTGTCTCAGTTTAGAAATTTTCTAAAGTTGCCTCCTTTTTCGTTTAGTAAATATATTTAGAAGAAAGACATTTCAGCTTTATCCAAAGCCATTTCTTCAATAAATTTAGCAGTTTTTCTCTGTTCATTCAGAACAAAGTCCTACTATGATGACTTTCTTCCGGGTATAGCAACATGCTCTGGGAGAAGAGGGAAAGTTTCCTCCTTGGCGTTCGAGTTTTATTTATTGTAATTCCTCTCCTCTTGGAGGAAGCCCCGACGCCAGATTTCTGTTTTTTACACTGCCTACCTTATGCCCTTGAGTCTCATACAAAACCATTTATGAGTGAAATAACATCGTATCTAGTGCCTGCTTTGTAATAATCCAGCGTATGGTGAAAAAGTAGCTGGAAGTATACATAAAACAAAATTGACAATAGCTGTTCAAGATGGTTGATGGGTACAGGGGAGTTCATAATGCTTCTCTCTCTAATTTTGCAATGTTTAAAATTTCCCATAATTAAAAGTTTAAAAAGAATAAGCCTATATTAACACAAGAACCAAGATAGGTCTCTGTTTTCCTTCTACTGAGCTTATTTTCCATTCACATTCTAAAAATGTGTGTATGTGGGTGACTTTCTTTACACAGGTGGTATCACCAACATTGCAGACACAGGACTTTGGATTCTTGTCATGCTGCTCTTCCCAAAGCATGGCAGAAAGAAGTGAATTCTCATCCTGCTTGACCCCCCCAGACCATTAGGTATCACTAACTACCCACTTTCTTCTTTCCATCCTGTCATGTTGAAATACGTTTATTTCACCTTCACCGTCTGTGATGCCTTCAGTTTTCTCTAGTTGTAGTACTTGATTTAGTTCTTGGTCTCCTTTTTCTCTATACACCTTTAATTGTTGATCTTCCCAGTTCCATGGTTTCAACTATCATTTCATTCATTCACTTGGTATTTTACCCTGTTTTGGCATTTGACTTGGAATCTACTTTTATTTATTAAATTTGTAGAGTATTGATTTGTTCATTTACTTTCCAAATATTTAAAAATCTTTCACTATGCAGATATTAGGTTGAATAAGAAGGTAAAGAATGGAATAAGCCATAATCCTTTTCTTAAACATTTCACAATAACTTGCTAAATGTTCCTCAATTTGTTTTTCAAATTGATCTAGATAGATGAAGTTGCCAACTGGGTGGTTTGTTAATTCTTCAAAGCTAGCACATCAAAAAAAAAAGTCTAGCTGGCTTATTTCACTTAGCATAATGTTCTCCAGGTCCATCCATACTGTTGCAATGGGTAAAATTTTCTCCTTTTTTATGGCTGAGTAGAATGCCATTGTGTAAATGTCCCATAGTTGTTTTACCCACTCCTCTACTGATGGACACTTGGCAATAACACTTGTAAATAACACTGCAATGAACATAGAGGTGCTTATATTCTTTCAAATTAGTGTTTTGTGTCCCTTCAGATATATTCCCAGAAGTGGGATTGCTGGATGAAAAGGCAGATCCATTTTTAATTTTCTGAGGTATCTCCACACTGGCTTACACAGTGGCTGCACCAGTGCATAAGGTTTCCCCTTCTCCACATCTTCACCAGCACTTGCTGTTTTTTGATTTATTGATGATGACCATTCTGACAGGTGTGAGATGGTATCTCATTGTGGTTTTAATTTGCATTTTTCTGATGATTAGTGATTTTGGGCATCTTTTTATATGTCTATTGACCATCTGTATGTCCTCTTTGGGGAAGTGTCTATTCACGTCCTTTGTCCATTTTTTATTTGGGTTGTTCGCTTTTTCGATGTTGATTTTGTAAGTCCTTTATAAATTTTGGATATTAATCCTTTATCAGGTGTATCGGCTAATATGTTCTCCCATTCTGTAGGTTTTCTCTTTATTTTGTTGATGTTTTCTTTTGCAGTACAAAAACTTTTTAGTTTGGTGTAGTCCCATTTGTTTATTTTTTCTTTTGTTTCCCTTGCCCGAGGAGAGATATCTGATAAAAATTTGCTATGAGCAATGTCCAAGATTTTGCTGCCTATGTTTTCTTCTAGGATTTTTATGGTTTAGGTCTAACACTTCAGTCCTTGATCCATTTCAAATTTATTCTTTTGTGTGGTGTAAGAAGGTAGTAGTCTAATTTCATTTTTCTGCATGTACCTGCCCAGTTTCCCCAGCACCATTTATTGAATAAAGTCTCTTTAGCCCATTGTATGTGTTTGCTTCCTCTGTTGAATATTAATTGACTGTGAAGGTGTGGGTTTATTTCTGGGCTCTCTGTTCTGTTCCACTGATCTATGTGTCTGTTGTCATGCCAGTAGCAGGCTGCTTTGATTACTATGGCCTTGTAGTATAGTTTGATATTAGGTAATGTGATTCCTCCAGCTTTGTTCTTCCTCAGGATTGCTGTTGCTGTATGGGGCCTTTTGTGATTCCATATAAATTTTTGAAATATTTGTTCTACTTCTGTGAAGTACATTATTAGAATCCTGATAGGAATTGCATTGAACATATAGATTGCTTTGAGTAGTATGGACATTTTAATGATGTTAATTTTTCCTATCCACAAACATGGTATATGCTTCCATTTATTTGTATCTTCAATTTCTTCCTTCAGTGTCATAAATTTCCATATACAGGTCTTTTACATCCTTGGGTAGGTTTATTCCTAGGTATTTTATTCTTTTCAACACAATTGTGAATGGGATTGTTTCCTTAATTTCTCTTTCTACTAGTTCATTATTGGCATATAAAAATACAACAGATTTCTGGATAGTAATTTTATATCTTACTACTTTGAAGAATTCATTTATCAGTTCTAGTAGTTTCTTGGTGGAATCTTTGAGTTTCTCTATGTACAGTATCATGTCATCTGCAAATAAAGACAGTTTTACTTCTTCCTTTCCAATTTGGATACCTTTTATTTCTTCTTCTTGTCTGATTGCTGTGGCTAGGACTTCCAGTACTATATTAAATAAGAGAGGTGAAAGCCAACATCCCTGTTTTGTTCCCAATCTTAAGGGGAATGCCTGTAGTTTTTGCCCATTAAGCATGATGCTAGTAGTCGGTTTGTCATATATAACCTTTATTATTTTTAGGTATGTTCCCTCTATTCCCACTTTGCTGAGAGTTTTGATCATAAATTGGTGCTAGATTTTATCAAAAGTTTTTTTCTGCATCTATTGATATGATCATGTGGTATTTATCCTTCATTTTATTTATGTGGTGAATCATATTTATTGATTTGCAAATGTTGTACTCACCTTGCATTCCTGGAATAAATTCCACTTGATCATGGTGTATGATCTTTTTGATACATTGCTGTATTCAGTTTGCTGATATTTTGTTGAGGATTTTAGTGTCTATTTTCATCAGGGATATTGGCCTATAATTTTCTTTCTTTGTAGTGTCTTTATCTGGTTTTGGAATTAGGATAATGCTAGCCTTGTAAAATGTGTTTGGAAGTCTTCCTGCTCTTGAATTTTATGAAATAGTTTGAGAAGGAGAGGTATTATTTCTAACAATGTTTGGTCAAATTCAACTGTGAAGCTATCTGGTCCAGGGCATTTGTTGGGACTTTTTTGATTACTGCTTCAGTTTCATTAGGTGTAATCTGTCTATTCAGATTCTCTGATTCTTCCTGATTTATTTTTGGAAGATTGTATGTTTCTAGGAATTCTTCCATTTCATTCAGGTTGTCCAGTTTTTTGGTATATAATTGTTCATAATATTTTCTTATAATCCTTTGTATTTCTTTGGTGTCAGTTGTTATTTCTCCTCTGTCATTTCTTATTTTATTTATTTGGGTCCTTTCTCTTTTTTTCTTGGAGAGTCTAGTCAAAAGTTAGTCAATCTTGTTTATCTTTTCAAAGAACCAGCTCTTGGATTCATTGATCTTTTGTATTTTTTTTAGACTCTATTTCATTTATTTTTGCTCTGATCTTTATTATTTCCTTCCTTCTACTCACTTTGGGCTTTGTTTGTTGTTCTTTTTCAAGTTCCTTTAAGTGTGAAGTTAGATTGTTTATTTGACCTTTTTCTTGTTTTTTTTTGAGATAGGCCTATAATGCTATGAATTTCCCTCTTAAGGTTGCTCTCCCAGTATGCCAGAGATTTGGGATTGTTGTGTCCTCATTTTCATTTGTCTCAAGGTATCTTTTAATTTCTTCCTTGATCTCATTGTTGACCCATTCATTGTTTAATAGCATGTTATTTAGCTTCCATGTCTTTGTGTGTTTTTCAGTGTTCTTATGATTGATTTCTAGTTTCATAGCATTGTGGTCAGAGAAGATGCTTGATATGATTTCAATCTTCTTAAATTTATTGAGACTTGCTTTGTGCCAACATGTGTCTATCCTAGAAACATTCCATGTGCACTTGAAAAGTATATATATTCTGTTGCTTTGGGGTGAAATGCTCTGAAAATATCAGTTGCATACATTCAATCTAGTGTGTCATTTAAGGCCACTGTGTCCTTGTTCATTTTCTTCCTGGAAGATGCATCCATTGAAGCCAGTGGAGTGTTAAAATCCCTAATTATGACTGTATTTCTGTCAGTCTCTTCTATTATGTCCATCAAGATTTGCTTTACATATTTAGATGCTCCTATATTGGATGCATAAATGTGTACTAGGGTTATATCTTCTTGTTGGATTGTTCCCTTTACCATTATGTAATGTCCTCCTTTCTTCCTCACTGTAGTCTTGGTTTTAAAGCCTGTTTCATTGGATATAAGTACTGTTACCCCAGCTTTTATTTTCTATTCAATTTTCATGAAATATCTTTTCCCAACCCTTTAGTTTTAGTTTATGTGTATCTTTTGATCTGAGATGGGTCTCTTGGAGGCAGCATATATATGGGTCTTGTTTTCTTATCCATTGAGCTATCCTATGTCTTTTGGTTGGAACGTATAAGCCATTTATATTTAAGGTGGTTATTGATAGGTATATATGTAGTACCATTTTATTGTTAAACTGTTTTCCTCTCTTCCTTCTCCTTCTCCTTCTTCTCCTTCTCCTTCTCCTTCTCCTTCTCCTTCTCCTTCTCCTTCTCCTTCTCCTTCTCCTTCTTCTTCTTCTTCTTCTTCTTCTTCTTCTTCTTCTTCTTCTTCTTCTTCCTCTTCTTCTTCTCCTTCTCCTTCTCCTTCTCCTTCTTCTTCAAGCAAGCCTTTAACATTTGTTGTAGTACTGATCTGGTGTTTACCAACTCCTTTAATTTTTTTCTTTATCTAGGAAACTCCTTATTTCTCCTTTGAGTTTAAAAGATAACCTCGCTGGGTAAGCCTTGGCTATAAGTCCTTGCTTTTCATCACTTTGAATATTTTATGCCACTCCCTTCTGGCCTGAAATGTTTCTGTTGAGTAATGAGATGCCAGTCTAATTGATGATTCCTTATAGGTAACTCCCTGCTTTCTTTCTTGCAACTTTTAGGATTCTCTCCTTGCCTTTTAGCCTTGCCATTTTATGATGTGTCTCAGTGTAGGCCTCTTTGGGTCCAACTTGTTTGGGAATCTCTGAGCTTCCTGGACTTGTGTGACTTCTTCTTTCACCAGATTAGACAAGTTTTCATTCATTACTTCTTCAGATAGGCTCTCGATCTCTTGCTCACTCTCTTCTCATTCTGGTATTCCCACGATGCAGATGTTGTTACTTTTCATGTTGTCCAAAATGTTTCTTAAGCTCTCCTCATTTTTAAAAATTCCTTTTTCTTTTTGCTGCTCTGCCTGGGTACTTTTTTCTACCTTGTCTCCCAAAAACACTTTTTATATCCTCTGCTTCATCTAACCTACTGTTTATTCTTTCCAGTGTGTTATTTATCTCAGATGTTTCATTCTTTATTTCTGATTGGTCCTTTTTTATGATTTCTATGTGTTTTTTCATGCTGTTGACTATCCTTATAATCATTACTCCAAACTTTCTATCTGATACATTGCTTACCTCCATTTCATTTAGTTCTTTTGGAGAATTCTCCTGTTCTTTCATTTGGGATCTGTTTCTTTGTCTTCACATTTTGTCTACTTCTTTGTATTTTTCACCTTAGATGTTAAAATAATCACCCACTAAACAAATCAACCATTAATCTAATCAAGTTGTGATCAGCAGTTCTGCTTAAGCACCACAGGGTGGGGCAGGGTAATTCCTGCAGGCAAGGCTATTGCTTCCCCTCAGGCTGATGCCACTTGGAGAGGAGTGCTCTGCCCAAGAAGGATGGTTCCTGCTGTATGGGGAATGACTCATCATGGCCATCCAAGTAACTGTTCCTTCAGTTCTCTCTCCAGAGCCACCAGCCCCAGACTCTCTTCAAACTCCTCTAGACCACTCTGCCCTCCCTCTGCCAGAGCCCATGGTAAGTGAATGTAAACAAAATTTTGTGCATTGGCCCTTTAAGAGGCTCTCTTCATCTCCAGCTGTCTCTCCCTGGCAGACAGAAACCCTGCTGATTTTCACAGTTAGACAGTATCTGGGTTTCTCTCTGTCTCTTGTGCTATAGGCTAGGGAGGCCAGCTTGTAGTTTAGACCCCACAATTCTCAGGTGGAACCCCCTGACCACTGAAATATCCCTCCAGATCTTCAGCTGCCACCCCTGAGAGACTAGCCAGCCGTCTCGTGCCTCCTCCACACTCCCTGCCAGTCATGTTGTGGTGAAATGGTTTCTTCCAACTGTCCTTGGTTATAAGGCTTCTTTCCAGCCAGTGTTCAGTTGGTTATTCTGGATGATTTCTCTACAATTTAGTTGTAATTCCAGATTGGTCCTGGGGGAAGGTCAGTGTAACTTCCACTTACTCTTCTGCCATGTTGGATCAACACGATCTATTTTTAAATAAGAATTCCATAACCATAAATTTTGGAAATGAAAGGAAGTTTAAATGGTTTATTTCCTACTAGTATTCTCTGACTCTTTAGTATGCTAATGTGCATTGTGAGTATACACAATATATTTTATGTAGAATTTTTAGAAGGTATGTAACCAGAGTACTATTTCTTCACAGTCTCTCTTAGGACTTACTTTCTCCAGAATAAATCGGAGGAAAAGTCATGCTAGAGAAAGAGAACAGATCACAGCATTAACTCTTATTTTCTTAATTTCACTTGCTAGGAAAAATCTTGATTGTAACATTCTCTTGGTTGACTACTCAACAATAGGCTGTTAAAAATTCAGTCACTGTCATTTCAACCCTTGTCAAAATCTTTTCTTAAGCTCAGCCCAGCTGATGACTCATGGAGGCCCTCCCCTTCTGGCAGATAGGTAATAAGTTGAGCCTGTGTGTATATGCCTGGGGAAATCATATTATTAATTAATAAGACCTTCCACTTTGTTGAGCACTCACTAAATTCAAGACACTGGGGCAGATATTTTTGTAAGCATTGTCTCATTTAATCCTCACGTACTCTCAGGAGAAGTTACTAATGTCACCTCTATTTTAGAAATGTGAAAATAAAGACTAAGAAGTACATGCACATCCATGAACACACGGTGGCTGCAGCGATGAGCCTGAACCTCACACTCAAGTCTATCTGACCAGAGCCCATGCTTTTAACCCCATATTCTTGTGTTCTGACTCATTATCAAAATATTTAAAAACAGATGAATCTGATTAAATGACTAGAAGAATATAAGAGAAGACACTACTGTCTGTGTCCACTTAATAATACTTATGGTTGAATTCCCAGATCCTAGCACAGGGTCTAGCGTGTAAAAAGGGCTTAAGCAATCCTTGTGGAACAGAAATTGAATTGAAAGACACTGAAGAGCCTTATAAGGGAGGAACAGAAACAATGGAGCTAACTTGAAGTATCAATTAACATAGTCTCTTCACCGAAAGCATGTGAAGAAAACTCACATCACTCCTTGGAATTTCTGGAATGATTTTAAGAGCTATTTGTTTCACCAGGTCATCACTTCTCTGTTGTGTTAGAGAACCAGTTGTCACGGCTGGGCTGTCATCATCTCGACTCTTTGTTGCTGCTCCATTATTACACATCACAGTTGCAGCAGGTATGAATCAGTCCTACTTACACAACCTTGAGTGTCCTGAAGGAGAATTGCCTGTTAGTCATATGTCAACTACTCACCTGCCCAACGATTAGCTTTAATCTTAGATATCTGAGCAGGTAACATGTCAGCAACATAGACAGAGTTTTCATAAGTAAAATTATAAAAAGAAGATGGAAAAGTTGCTTTTCTAGATAACTTATTCAATTATAAGAGAGACAAATTACCAATGTTGTAATACCTTCCTTAAAGGGAAGTGCATAGGTATATTTAGATGAGTGTCTTACAGAAAGATAAGATAATGATAATGAAATATATATACAGTGGGTGACGACTAAAGAAAGAAATAGTAATTATCTAAGAGTATGAATGGTGCAAATAGCCGAGGGGGGATAGAATTGAGCGACCCAAGAATTAAATAATTAGGAAAAACAGAAGATGATATAGCCTTTTGGATTCTAATATTAAACCTAGACAGATAACCTTGTGATTCAACAAAACAAGGTTCCCAGGGATTATTTTGAAGTTGAGGGTGTAGCATAGCCTCTTTACTTCCTTTCAAAGCATTTTGGACTCCTTGTGACTGATGCTATCCAAGGAGTGTGCTGATGACACCATGCCCATTCACGTGTCCATTGATATAAACACCAGGGTGCATGGTGATCCTTTTCACAGTGGGAACATCTGCAAAATGTTTCATTTTTACTTACTGATTTCATTTTACCCAGACTTTTCAGCAGGATTTGAGAATTATTGGATTTGTGGAGCTTACATCTCCATTGGGGCTGTGCTACAAGTTGCCAAATGCCAGGGAATGACATAGAAAACACCGTCAGACCTTCCATATATCAATGCTGCTAACTAGAAACACAACAATTCAATCATAAAGTGCCTTAACTTTTCCCTTCCTAACATAATTACATGAGAATAATAATAACAATATTTATTAGGAAACTCTCGTGAGAATGTAGCCTAAGTGGCTGATTTTCCGAATTGGGAAGAGTAATGAAGATTACAGAAAGTCAGATTCCCTGGGTTTCAAACTTGCCACGCTTGCTAAAAAATGCAGATTCCAGGCCCCTCTCCAGATCTAGACCTAAATACTCAGGGGGGTGAGTCCTGGAAATGTGTGAGTTTTAAAAAATAAGAAAGATTTTCAAAGCCACGGACCTATCCTTTGTTGTGTGTAGGACCTTAGGTCTAGAGAAAGACGAGCCAATGAGACCCAGGCCACGGGGTTCTGAGTTCCAGCAGAGGAAGGGCAGAGACTTCGCTCGCTTCCCACGGCTCCTTTGACCCTTCCACATTTTCTCTTGATGCTTGCTTTTTGATTTCTAGCAAACTTGCCCTAGTTATTTGATCCTGCCTCTAGGCATAAACATGGCTTCCTCAGGTACTCAAGTGCCAGTGCCGTATGTCAGGAGGAAGTGAGTAAGGCAGATGTGGGTTTGCATCCTGGCACTCCCTGTATGACCTTGGCCAAGTTACTTCACTTCTTTAACCTGCTCTTTCCATATATGTAAAAATCTGGACAATAATGACAACCCCCCTGTGTTACTGTGTACTAAACCGTATGTTGAAATTCTGACTTTCAATGATAGTATTTGGAGAGAGGGCCTTTGGGAAGTAATTAGGTTTGGATAAGCTTATGAGAGTAGGGCCCCCATGATGGGATTAGTGCCCTAATTAGGAAATGAAGACAATAGAGCTCTTTATCTCTCCTTTATGTGAGAATACAGCAAGAAGGTGGTCCTTTACAAGCCAGGAAGAGAGCCCTCACCAAAGACCCAACCATGCTGGCACCCTGATCTCTGACTTCCAGCCTCCGGAACTGTGAGAAATAAAGTGTCCACTTTTTAAGCCACCCAGTCTATGGTACTTTTTTTATTGTAGCAGCCTGTGCTGACTAATACACCATGAAGAGCACATGAGATAACAAGAGATAGTACCTGACATATACTAGTTCCTCAGTAATTATTTTCTTCCTTATGAGTTTCTTCCTTATTCTTAAAAAGGTGAGTAATTGCTGTCTCAATTTCCTATGCGAATACATACCACCCTTCTCTGGGAGATGACAGAACACGATTCACATGGGTACAAGGGGTTGGAGGCCCAGCACATGTGTGTGGCAGGGCTTCAACGACGATATGGTTAAAAGGGGCAGTGTCGAGGGGACTGGCCTTCAAAATGCAAAGAAAGATGTCTACGTTCGCTCAGAGTCTGTGTTTTTTTGGGAACTTGAGGGATACTGATAGAGACTAAGTGCACCTTGCCCCAAACCATCCCTTAGTACTGCCACTGAGGGTAGGGACCCCTAACACCAGAGTCCGTCATTAAATTGTCTACCTGTCTTGCCTTGATCCCACTGAAGCCAATGAGTGTGCTCCATGACAGGTAATCTTTGGTGTGGAGATGGGTGTGGTAGATACAGTTTATTTCTTTCATTCATTCATTCATTCATTCATTGAATAGGCAATCGGGAACACCTATCTTAAAGAAGCTGTTCCTTAAGGGATTTAGGGTGTAATCTGGGAGTCACCTCTGGATGCTAGAGCCTGTGTTCTGACTTCATTCCACTAACCTGGACATCTTGTTTCATGAAACACTATGAGTCATGTACTGTAAATCAATCTGACATTTATCAGTCCTTTAGTGCTGGTCCCAATTTTAGTCATCAATCAAGAGTGGGAGTGAAATTTTAAGACCCAATTCTACAGTCACAGCTGAGGGTAAGCGCTTCAGCCTCCTTCTACCCTGATGAAGTAGTCATTCTCTGAAGGTAAGAATGGGTTTCTTCTTTAATTCAAAGTCACTAGTGTATTTCAATGTCAATCCATTTAAACATATTTATTGGGTACCAAACACAATACAGAAGACCACCTTCCCAGCTTGCCGTGTTAATGAATACTCCTTGACAAATCATTTGGGGCTGGTGGGAAAAGGGCTTGGATTTCTGTTCAGCATGTGATGACAACATCTATCAGTCCGTCAGTAGTAGTGGAGCGCAGCCTGAGGTTAGACCTCAAATGCTAGCTTAGGTTGTTCTAGAGAGATATTTTTCCATTGTACTTTTAACTGAAACAAGGGAAACTCCATTTCAGCTATTGGGAACAGGGCTACTTTCCTGTGCAAGGGCCCTGGGGAAAACAGAATTTGGTTTAGCCGATTTTGAACTCAGCAGGCCCTTCCTCCAGCGCGCAGAAAAGGTCCCTAAGCGTGTGGCCTCGGAAGTGTCCTTCCGCAGACTCAGCCCAGATCTTTCCCCGCTGCCCAGGCCGCTCCACACTTGGCGCGTGTGATGTCCGTGGAGGCCGCTAGAGGGAGATGAGTGCCTGAGACAGTAGTGGAACATGAGAGGCCACTGTGGCAATCTGGACCCCAGGGCCCCCTTCCAGGTGTGGCTCAGAGGTCACTGAGATGTAAATGCCCTGAAAAACAGAAAATGTGAAAACAGAGGTAAATCAAAAGTAGGGTTTCCAAATAAGACACAGGACCCCAGTTAAATCTGAATTTCAGATAAACAACAAAAACAAGTATTAGTCATTATTTATCTGAAACTCAGATTTAACTGGGTGCTTTGTACTTTTCTTCACTAAATCTAGAAACCCTGACCAAAGACCAGAGGGGCCCTTGGAAGACTGAAAGCTCTTGTAGGGGATGGGATGGGGGAAAAAATGAGAGTGTTTACTACCTACATGTTACTTGAACCTGGGAGAAAGTTTTCTATTCCTTACACTGGAAGATGTTATTTTATTCACGAAAAGAGCAGTGATGCAACCTGTGGCGTTAGCTAGGAGAAGCATGAGGGTGGTCCTCTACTTTAAAACACCTCCTCCATTATCTTCTCCAAGGCCAAATATACCATTAAAGGCCTTCGTATGTTCGGGAATTCTCCTAATGATGTAAATATCTCTTTAGGAGAATGCCTTAGCTCAGGCTACTCTACCAAAATACCACAGTTCTGGGGGCTGGAAGTCAGATATCAGGGTGTCAGCACAGTTGGGCTCTTGGTGAGGGTCCTCTCCCTGGTTTGCAGATGGCCACCTTCTTGCTGTGTCCTCACATGGAGGAGGAAGAGCGCCGGGTTCTCCACATCCCCTTATAATGGCACCAGTCGCATCGTGGGTGCTCCACTCTCATGATCTCATCTAAACCCAGTGACCTCCAAGTGCCATCACCTTGGGGCTAGGCTTCAACATATGGATTTGGAGAGGACACAAACATTCAGTTTGTAGCAGAAGAAAACTTAAGCTTTGTCAGTGAACGTGCTCCAGCAAGGTGGTTTGGCAGCTTGTGGGAAACCAGTTCCAGGCCAGAAAAAGAGCTAGATTAAAAGCCCAGAGTGCCAGGCAATTGGGAATGGAGGCATCAAGACAAAAAAGAGAACCCCAGAACAGGGGAACCAGGGTAACAACTGCCACATTTCTAGTTAAAAATTTTGTCCAGGATAGGAATCTTTTGCGGGGTGCACCTAGAATCTGAATAGGTGGTTCATGTGAAGTTAACAAAAGGACTTTTGAGCACCCAAAATGCACGAGCATGATTGTTGTTCATTGGTGATAATAATATTCTCAGATTGAAGAAACTCAATCAATATCAAAGAGCATTTTTATTTCTCCTGGTAATAGGAACAAAGTTATAATGTCCTTTGTGTTCCAAATAAAGTTGAAAGTAATCACAAGGGGCTTGTGCTCACCATTACTCAGCTGTCTCTCCAAGCTTTTCATCTTGTGTGCTTTTCCTATTCAGAGTTGACAGAGGTACATGCAACACCGAGAAGGTTCTTAGAACAAATATCTTTATAAGACTCTCAAAAGGAAGCATTCCTCCTTTGATTCCTTTTTTCTCCCCAAGGTCAATATCGAACGAAGAATTCCTAAGTGCTGGGAGAGGCTGTCTTAACAGTGAGAGGACATTTAAATTACTGACCTTGAAGACACAGCGCTATCCTGCAGTTTTGGAAGCGGAGGTTTTTTTAAAACAAAATCTATGCTGATGACGTTAATATCAAATTAAATCAGCAGGGGGCACAATTTCTTCACAATGTGCCAGGCTTGATTTTTGATGAGAAAGAAAAATGCCTAAGCTGTTTCTTTGTGCTGTTTTGAATCAGCGTGAGCCGATAATCCAAATATTAAAATATCCTGCACATACTCATTTTCCACATAAAAAGGGCAAACTAAGCCATCCAAAAGGGGTTGACACCCTCATTGACAGTGCCCTGCTAATGATATCATTTCTGCCTCAATAATTCTTTATTTTTTAAAATAAATAATCATAGGGTGGGCGCGTTCAGGACCACAAATGCAAACACAAAGCGAAACCTATTGCCCATATTTCTTTAAAGTTTCTCCCTAGAAACTCCCAGCCTGATGGTGACCTCTGTTTTCTGGGCCTCTAGAAAATTAGTAGGAAGATTTTATCTTTTGATTTTATCAAGAATTGTGGCAGTTATTTTGCAGGGGCGGTGTTTCGTAGTTGCCTTGCATATTGTGAAAAAGTCTATACTTTCATAATACTTCTAAGCCAGATTTATCGTATTCTTTTTTTGATTTACTCTAAAGGAATGGAAATCAATGCACTTGTCTCCTATCATTTCCATATGTGTGACATGGAATGATCTGGCAATGCCCAAGTGTCAACTCCCGCTATTTGTACTTGGTCCTGAATCGGCATTATCTTGGCATAATCACTTTATTTCTCTTGGCAATCATTTTACTATCTTCAAAAACAAACAGTTCATACCTATCACAGGAATATTGGAAGGGTTCCATAAATCTCCTCACGGGAGAGTTACCAGGTGTTCTTTAATATTGTTATTATTACGTGCAGTATAAATAACAGCTCAAATTTACACAGGCTTGATTTCTTTCCATTTATTAGCTCATTGAATTCTTCTTTAGAGAGGT